>PVJO010008746.1:0-46743 GCA_004026905.1 Hystrix cristata | reverse complement strand
TTATCCCTATTTCTGGATCTCTATTTACTTTGTGTTTAGTTTGCCTTCTGTGTTTTTCTTTTTTGTTTTTTTTTCAGTTTCCTAATGTAGGACTTTAGATGTACATTAGATCAATGATTTTGTACTGTTCTTCTTCTCTAAGTTTTAAAAACTATAACCAACTTATTATGGCTTAGATCTAAAATGTCCCCCAAAAGTCTCATGTTCAGAAGTGGAGCTCATAGAAAGTGATCAGATTGTAGGTGCACTGTAATCACCAGTGGATCAATCCACTGAGGAGTCCACAGGGGAATGTGCTATTAGGAGGTGGGGCCTGGCTGGAGAAGGTGGGTCACTGGGGCATGCCTTTGCCCTGGACCTTTCGTCTCTCTCAGCTTCTGGCGACCAGAACAGCTTCCCTCTATCATACTCCTTTACCAGGACATTTGTGCCTTGGTGACAGCTGACCATGCACTATGACTTCTGAAATCACAAACCAAAATTAACTTCTCTTCCTTTAAGTTGCAGGTGCACTTTGTCCCAGCAGTGGGAAAACTGACCCTTTCCCCTTTCCGTACACATACTGCTTTAGCTGCATATTATAAACTTTTTGTCTTTAAAAATATCATTTCATCAACAATATTTTCTAATTTGTGCTTCCTTCTAGGACCCAAGGATGGTTTGGGATTGAGTTGGTTCATTTTCATATATATAGTTCTTTTTTATATGTGTTGGTTTTTGAATTTTAATTGTGCTAGGGTTAAGAAAATACTGTGTAAAATCTCAAACTTTTGATTATTAGATCAGCACAGGACCAATGTTGGAGACCATTTCACATACCTCTGAAGTCAATGTGCATTTGCAGTTTGGGGGTGTATTGGTCTCTAAATGTCCTTGTGATTTTAATGTATTTGATTCTTCTAAAGTCTTATTTAAAAATTTGCTCTGACAATTATTGACAGATATGTGTTAAAATCTCCAATGATGAATGTGAATTTATCTCCCTAATTTCTCTTTTTCTAGACATTTTGGTTCATGTACATTCATGTGCTGATATTAAGCACATATTTAGTTTTCTTCCTTCCTTCCTTCTTTCTTTCTTTTTTATTTTTAACCAAGAACATGTATTGGTACAATGTACATATAATGATCACATTCATCTCATTTATTTTGTACCTGTACATGATGCATCTTGGTTTTCCCCTCCTCTTCCCCACCCCTCTTCTCTGTTCCCTCCATCCCTATTTACAGCAGGTTTATTCTCATTTCTCCATGTATTCCCTTTCCCCATTCGTTCCTTTTTTCCCTTCCTGCGTTTTCCCCTTCTCTCTTTCTAGTTTTCCTCTCCTTTGTGTATTATCTTCCTATTATATCTATTACACCTCTTTGTCCTATTTACACTTATGGTTTCTCATATCAGAGAAATAATTCGATGTGTACTCATGAGTGCCTGATTTATTTCCCTTAATAGTATGTTCTCAAGGAACATCCATTTACATACAAATGACTCTAGTTTATCCTTTTTTATGGCAGTGTAGTACTCCATTATGTAGAAAAACCACATTTTCTTTAGCCATTCATTGGTTGTTGGGCATTTAGGGTGTTACATATTTAGTTTTCAATGTACTGATATTTTATTGTTGGAAGAGTCTTTGAAGTAATACTACTTTCTTTAGTAATTTTTTTTTCAGTTAACATTTTATGATTATTTCATTTTAGTCCATGTTTTAGTCTTCAGAAGTGAAATACATGAGTAAATTTTATAAAATGCATGAATGTATGAGAGCACTGAAGGCAACACTAAAAAATAACCAGCTTATTTCCATTTTGGAAATAAGATCTCAAAGACAAGCTGATAAAACCTAATCTAATACATTGAGAAACAGAGTCTGAGTCCACAGAGCTGAAATGATTTTCAAATAATTCTGTTTTAGTCACAAACCACTGGAAATATACCCGAAGCCTAACATTTCCCTAGAAGCAAAAGGCAAAATGATAATAGATAACAAACGTGATCCTGAGAAATATCTAAACAGACAAAACAGTCATTGGTGATTCCCTGTCTTGCACCAATAATTTTCTCTCAGCAAGTATCTTTTTCCCGGGTTCATAGGCCCTCTTTCTGCCATTTTCCTTGAGCTGTTAATGAGTCACCTGAAATAAATAGATCATGGTGTGACATTCTGAATGATTAATATAGCCACGAAAGTGTTCTTAAGAGTAACGTTTTCATGTTGTATCTTGTGCCACACTTCTACTTTCTGCATTTTTGTTTTATTAATCAGGGTTCTCTTGTTGATAGCATGTAGTTAGTTCTCACATTTGAATCTAGTCTGATGGTCTCTGTCTTTTGTTATATTGCTTAGCCCTTTTTAATATATGTTTTTATCTTATTTTTTTGTATTTTGCTCTTGTGAGTAAACATTCCTAATCTATCACAATCCACTTTGACTTAATTTTGTTATGATTTAGATCTTAAATGTCCCTCAAAGGCCTACATGCTAAAGATTTGGTCCCTAACCTATGGGGGAATGCCTATTGGTAGGTGGTGAAACCTTTAGGAGGTGTGACCTCAGGGGAGGAAGTTAGCTTATTGGTATACTGACTCCTAGCTTTCTCTTTTTTCCCTTCCCAGCCACCATTAAGTGAACAGCCCTCCAGTACCAGGATCTCCTGCCATAGTGTATTGTGTTGCCACAAGCACAAAGCAATATGGCCAAACCACCATGGGCAGAAACCTCTAAAACTGTGAGTCAAAAATCTTTCCTCCTTTTAAATTGATTATTTTGTTACAGTGATAGGAAGCTGACTAATACAATATTGAGTTGCTTCAGTTAAAATACAGGAGACTTTCAGTAGCCTTTCCATTAATTTCTTCCCTCATACTTGGTAGAGAGAGGTATATGAGTACCAGCATAGGGAAGGATGAGTGCAAAGACATGGAAATAATGGAAAATACCTCATCATAGGGAACTTGAAATAGTTCAGAATGGTTGGAACAATTTCTGAGGATAAAAAAGAGGCTGCCAAGTTAATTAGGAGAATGAATTTACAAGGCACTTGTAAGCTGTAATAAGCTGTATGCACTTTATCCTGTGGGCAATGGCAAGCCATTATAGTGTTCTATGAAAAAGTATAATACAATCAGGTTTACATTTTAGAAAGAGTAATCTGCAGCATGAAAAACAGACTTGCAACAGAGAAAGACTTGGAGCTAGAAAATCAAGAGACTTGTATTAATTAAAGAAAAAAGAGTAATAGTGGCACTGTGAAGCATTGAGGTAGTAGGTCTTGGTACATGAGCAGATTCAAGCTATTCTGATGCAGAACAGACATCCTTCAGTTATGAGCTGGCAGCAGAGTGTGCAGGAGAGGAGGAAGAAAGATGATTTCAGGTCTTTTGACAGCTGGGTAAGGCCTGTTCTTCTTCACTAAAATAGGAAACTTCAAACAGTAAATGGATGTGGAATCCTTGGATTCTTCAAATGTGTCCATCACTGGATCAAGTGGTGGGGGTCCTTGAGTGGCAAATCCCACTCCTTAAAAATACTATTTGTCAAATAGTGTTTAGTATTTTAGAAAGGTAGGGAAATGTGTTTCCTACTAAAATTATATGGCTCTTTATTTTCAAGATAAACATTTTATTATATGATTATAATATTCAGTTTATTTTGAACTAGTAGTAAAAAGTGAATCATTTTTATACTTTCACTGAAGAATAATGTTATCTTTGGGAGAGTTTGTTCAGTGCACATATTGCCAGTTATATAAAGACATAACTGGCTTCTTATCTGATTTCAATATTGTTCTAGGCAAAGTTTCTTTACCTAATGCTTTAATTTGGTTCTGAGTGTTTACCACTGAAGACAGCATCTAATTTGATGATGGCTATAACTAACCCCAAAAGAAGCTCAACTAAGGTGGATTATGTCTAGTGTTTTTAAAAATGATTATTATGCTTCTAGGCAAAATAAAGTTTGGCTGCTGAAGGATAAGTACTCACAGAGCAGGCATTAGCCAATGTCCCCTCAGATCTGGAACACCTTCCTCATTCCACTGCTGGAAAAAGGAGATAATTTATTGCCATACCTCATCAGAATTCTTTGATATAGCTTGGAAACCACGGAGGAAGGTGTGCTTTATTATTCTCCTCGCAAATATTTCTCAGTTTTAGTCTAGAAGGGCACACTGCTGACTCTATTTAGCTTTCACTGTCAGCAGAAGTCTTACAATCAAAGCTTGCTCATAATGTCCAACTGTGACTAAGATTCGACAAGATGAACTTCATTTTGTTAAGAATAAAGCAGGAAACTAAAATCTATAGGGAGCTTACTAGGGCCTTTCCATTAATATTGATCAAAGGGACTCTCCAGCACAGTGATTAGTACCTTTTAAACCTAGTGTGTGATGTTGGCTATTTTCATACTTACATTTTCTGTATGCTGGGTATTTATTTTCCACTTAGTTTACTAATGTAAGAAACACAAGTGAAAACCTCAGGGAATGGGCTTATAGAAGCAATTTGAAAGAACAGAAACTGCAAAACTTTGTGCTTACTCATATACCTAGCTCGAATTGTGACTTTGATATCTGTTAGCTGTGGGACCTGGATGGTAGTGCCTCTAATTCTCATCATCTCAATTAATTTGTGAAAATAAAACATAATGAATGTGAGCATTAAAGATAGTATATGTAAGGTGCCTGGCACATTAATAGCTGTTATTGTTGCCGTTTTGGTTGGAGAATGGTGGATCTGTTGAAGCAAATCTGTTAGAATGAAATTCAAGTCAAAGAAAGACAGATTTCTTCTGAGGTTAGGAGAACATGGCAGAAAAACGTCCTCGAATGGATGATACAGCGAATAGATTGGTACAATGGAGAAAGAGAAATGGGAGATTTCAAACAGCCACCATCTTTCAGAGGACAAGTAAGAAAGGAAAAGGGTGACAGTTGTATGTTGTTTAAAAAGAAAGTTTAGAAGGAGAAGAGCTGCTTTGATGGGTGATGAGGTAATGATAAATCGCTTTGCCTGGGAATTCTATGATTAATTTAGTTCTCTGGCAACTGAACAGGGGCACAAAACAATAAATGGATAGCACAGAAATCTCTTTAAAACTTCACACCAGCTAATGGTAAGATTTTTTTTTCCAGTAAACCTATTTCCCAAATGGAGAAGGGTGGGTGGTGATGGAGTAAGGTAGAGAAGGAAAGAAAGCAGAAGATTTAATGAATAAAAGTTCCCCAAATTCATCTGAGGTTATAAAACTGAGATTTAAACTTTCTAGGTGTCTAAAACTGTAAATCAGAAATACGGGTCTGTATTAAAGTCAGATATTAAAGAATTGTGAAAGTTGTATAAAACATTTGAAAACTAAGAGAAATCAATTTTACTGTGAACATACCTCAAAACTCGCCAGGGTCTTTGAAGGCCCTAAGAGAACTTGAGATTGAAACCCAAAATTCTAAACCTGGCAGGATGCATTGGATTTGAACTTTCTATAGAAATAAAATGTATCCTTCTACATGATCTCCAATTATCCTACAAAGTATTATATTTTTACCTCTATCTCTCTACTTATGTTTGGTAAGGAAGAAATGGAAAAAAGTCCCAGTACTGAGGCTCAACTTGGAGACTATTCTAGAAGACAAGGTAATGGTCATTATGAAAGCCAACATATTTTATGTTACAAAATAATTTTAACCCAAAACTTGTAAGCATAATGATACAAATTACTCAGTGGCTCAGGCTGGAGGTAACAGTTGCCCATCATTGTATATACCTCTTAATCATATTCAGATTTCAAATTCTGGAAATAATTGAAGATAGTATTTTGGTCATTAGTTACATGGCTAGAAACTATTAGATGCTTCCAATTACCATTTGGTTTGAAGTCTATATAGATAACATTCTGTCAGTGTGGAAATGAGCTATTAATATGACTTAATGCAACAAAGTTTATATAAATTGATATAAAGGGGCATAAAATGAACAAATAGAACACACCATCAGATAATATTGCTATCAGGAGAGGTAAGGAGATTAAGAAAGTTCTTATTTAATTGGACTTTTCATAGGTAAAGGTATACTCGGAAACTGGAAGATTTTCAAGTTGACTCCTTTTTTGTGTAGCAATTTTTGGGACTTTTTGGGACCTGCAATCAAAGGATATCTTATTCAGAGTTCCCTTTGATTTGGACTAGTGAATTATTGTCTGGCTTGTTGCACAGTCATTCTACAGTCTCTACAAATGTTGTATATGATGAGTCCCCATTAGTCTCCTAGGTGGTCTTATTACAAACAATGTAAGACAGTCCTAGAATGGGCTTTCTCATGTAGGTTGCCTTCAAGACATGGGAAAAAACTCATCTACCTAGAAAAACCCTGGAAACACCAAACAATCCCAGCATAACAGCAGCCTCCTTTCCTCTGCCACAAAAGACTATCTGTACTTAATACTTGTTTTCTGCATTTTCCAGGAACGAGTTAGATAGAAGGCATTATGTACTTTTAACTTGAGCGGAAAACTATTAAGGATTCCTTATAATCCTTTTGAAGCCCTTATCTCTTGATTTCAAGAGTACAGAAAGCGTTCTTCTTGTTTGTTGTGTCGTCTGCCTAAGGTTATAGCCTTAGCAGTATTGGAGCCAAGATTTCTTTCCATTTCCTGACTCCTCAGATGTTCTATTTTTTCTCATACATTATTATGGCATGTAGCTCATCTCAAATAGCAACTATTTTTCATAAATAGTGAACTATAACTTTAAAAAACCATATTTTTACAGTAACAATTATTTTAAAAAATAGGGAGACCATACAGTTTCCTCATGTCCCTCTGGACTCTGCTGTGGTATCTTTTTCTATGGCTCTGAATCAATTTTCCTAAGGACTATCTATTTCATTTTTTTTTTTTAATTTTATTTTAAACCAAGAACATGTATTGGTACATTCTACATACTAGAAAGAAAGAAGGGGAAAAGCAGAAAGGCAACGGGAAAAAGAGGGGAAAGGGAAAATATGGAAAATGATAAATGAACCTGCTGTAAATAGGGAGGGAGGGTGCAGAGGGGAGGGGGGGAGAGGGGGGAGAACCAAGATACATCATGTATAGGTACAGAATTAATGTAATGAAAAGGACTATCTATTTCAAAACATAAGTTCATTTTATAATCAAGTGACTGGTGAATAATTAGCAAAGCTTGTCCTAAATCATTCGTTAATAGCCTCCGTTTAAATCGTTCCCTCATCTGGAAAGCCCTCTCTTCCACTGTTCATTTTGATCTCTTTGAAATGCAAATCATCTCCTCTTCTACAGTTCTGACTCTCCTTTTGTTTTTGGTCTACATACAAATACCTGGACATGCAGAATATGCCTCTTCTACAAAAATTTTCTTTTAGAGATGAAAGTGGTTATTTTCTAGCTTTGAAGTTTGTATCTTTGAAATTAATGTTACTAATTAAGGGTTAGTTGGCTTAAGGTACCTGAGGGACCTCAGAGATGTAAACATAAAGTCCCCGAATCTATGAGACAGTACTGGGCAATGGCTAAAAACATAGAGCTACCACCAGTATAACCCCTCTCATTCTCAGTTTTCTTGCCTCAACAATAGGAACAACAGTAACTATTTTACGAGCTTATTGTTAGAATTAAATGTGATAACATAGCTAAAGTCAAACCTTCATGTATAATTATTATTTAGAGAAAGAGAAATACCATAAATGATTTCAACCTCTCAATTGAAAGGAATACTAAAGAAACCTTTTTTGACATAATCATCTAGAGGACTTACGACCTGGAGCTACTGGATTAATCTGTTAAGACGAGTATTAATATCTGTTCAGGGGGCTGGGGATTTAGCTCAGTGATTAGAGTGCTTGCCTTGCAAGCACAAGGCCCTGAGTTCGATCCCCGGCACTACAAAAAAAAAAAAAATCTGTTCAGTATTACATATTACAGATGAAAATATTGAGGTAACCACAACCAAGGACAAAAATTTCTGCCAAGTAATTATTAAAAAATTTAAAGATAGAGGAAGAGCTATGAAATGAAGGTCTCACTTTGACTGGAGAAAAACATACTGGCTGCTGTTCTGTGATAATTTCTTGGTCTACAGATTCATTCAGGACACTCTGAGATGTGTGACCTCAGAGGAAGAATATTACTCCTTCATGTAGCTCTTAACTTTACTTAAGAAAGTAAGATCGAATGGAGAATTCTGTTAGTTTCTCTTTCAGATTCTTGAATTTTATCTATTGTTCCATGAAGAACTAGAGTCTGTGAAGCATGGGTCTTCGGGAACAAAGGGGAATCTCTCTTGAAATTTACCTGATTTTAATTAGTTGGTGCTAAAGGCTTTTAGACATTTTAGCTTTTGCTTAAAGCTCTTCAGATAATATATAAGTTTTAAATCCCATATGGAACACGATGAAAATGAGAAAAAAATATATATAAATTTTCACTAGCTTCTGTACAGATAAAACTTCAGACTTTTTTACTTCTTCTCTACGAAGACATTGAGGAACTTGGCTGTATTTTATGGTTACACCTTCTTTAAGTCTTTGAGGTCCTTTCCATTCGATACATAGACGAAGGGATCATAATTAAGGATCATAATTAAGAGGCTTTCGTGACCAGACTTGATGATAGTATTTTTAACTTCCAATAACACATCATTAACTATTCCTCATAACTAATTGCAAGGGAATGTTGGAAATATAGTATCTACATGGGTTTGAAGATGAGAAAAATAAAAAATAGAACCTTTCCAAGACATATCAAAATCCTAGAATCCAAAACAAGAAGAGAATTTTAAAAGCTGCTAGAGAAAAGAAAAGAATTATATAGGTAAACCTATGTAATTTATTTATAAAGGCAAACACCCAGGTGAACTAGGGCAGCCTTCGCAGTACAAAATTTCAAGGCCAGGACAGCTTGTAGTGGTGTCTCAAGCCCTAAAAGTAAACAAATCGCAACCCAGATTGATAGATCCTACAAAACTATTTTTCAAAGTTGATAGAGAAACAAGATATTTCCATGATAAAGAATTCTTAAAGAAAGTTGTCAGCACCAAAATGGCATTTGAAAAAATTATCCTGAAAAAGCTCTGAAAAAAATAAGTATAAAAACTTACAAGCAATATAAGTATTGACATTTATGTCAATATGACAAAAGCCATTTATGACACATCTATTGCCAACATCACATTAAATGGGAAAACACCAAAAGATTTCCCTCTAAAATAAGGAACAAGACAAGGATGTCTGGTATTGTCCATTCCTGTTCAACAGTACTCAAAACATTTGCAAGAAAAAAAATTAAAGGAATGTGTATAAGAAAGGAAAAAGTCAAATTATCATTCTTTGCAGATGTGATCTTCTACACAGAAGACCCAATACACCCCACCAAAAAACTCCTAGAATAAACAAAATCAGCAATGTAGCAGAATATAAAATCAGCACCCAAAAGTAAATAGCATTCCTGTACACCAGTAGTGAACTTAAGAAGAAATACAGTAGGAAAAAATACCACTCACAATAGCACCAATAAAAATTAAATACCTAGGAATTAACCTAACAAAGTAAGTGTGAAACTTCTACAAAACTGCAGTTCTCTGAAAAAGGAGATCAAAGAGGACATCAGAAAATGGAAAAATACCCTGTTTCTGGATAGGTAGAACCAAAATAGTCATTCTTCCAAGTCTTACATATAGAGTTAATGCAGTTCCAGTCAATACCAACAGCATTTTTTTTTTTTTTTTAGTAAAACTGGAGAAAATCCTTAAATTCATGCAGAAGCAGAAGAGACCTAGAGTAAGGAAAGCAATCCTGGGTAACAAGAGAAAAGCAGAAGGCATCATAATCCAAACTTGAAGTTATATTACAAAGTTATAGTGATAAAAAAACAGCATGATACTGGGACGAAAACAGACATGTGGATCAATGGAACAGAAAAGAGGATGCATAAACAACCCTAAATACATTCAACTATTTGATCTTTGACAAAGAGGCCAAAAACCTACACTGGAGGAAAGATAGGAAAAAAAGGCATCGTAATCCAGTGTGGACAATGTATCTAAAAATGTACCTTAATTTAGTACAATAGTCTTACATGTTTTTATTTGTTCTTTGGCCATTAGTTTGGTTTTCAATCAGCATATAAGATAACTAACTTCATAAAGTCTTATAAATAAATTAATCTGATAGAAAAATACAAAGGGGTGGAGGGAAGGGGAAGAAACATGTTATGTACATGTATCAGTTCCCTACAGTGAATGTAATCATTATGTACTGCAAACATGTACTATCAAAAGTGAAAAAATAAAACATAATATTTTTTAAAAGGTGCTTGGGAATCTGACTATTCATATGTAAAAGACTGAATCTAGTTCTGTATCTCTTACCATGCACTAAACTGAAATTGAAATTGATCAATGATCTAGATATTAAAACAATTTGGTGGAAGATAAAAAGGTAAAACTCTTTAAGTTGTAGGTGTAGGCAAGGACATTCTGAAGAGAAACCCAGTTGCATAGGAAATAGTTCCAGGAATCAATAAATGACATCATATCAAATTAGAAAGCATATGCCAATAAAAGAAACAACCAATAGAATGAAGAGACAACCCACAGAATGGGAGATTTTGCCACCTACCCCTTGGCCAGAGGACTAATATGTAGAATATATAAAGAATACAAAGAAATTAGATTCCTCAAAATAAAAAACCCAATAAAAAATGGACAAGTGAAATAAGTATATGCTTCGCAGACAAAGAAGTGCAAATGGCCAATAAATACACGAAGAAATGTTCCACTTCTCCAGCCATTAGAGAAATGCAAACTAAAACGTCACTGAGATGCCATCTTATTTCAGAGAGAATGGCTGTCATCAAGAAATCAAATAATAAATGCTTATGAGGCTGCAGTGAAAAATGAATCTGTGTACATTGTTGGTGGGAATGTAAACTAATACATTCACCATGGAAATCAGTGTGGAGATCCTCCCAAAACCTAAAACTAGAAATTCCATTTGACCCAGCTATTCCCTTTCCGGGTACCATCCCAACAAAATTAAAGATGTCATATTACAGTGACACATGCAAACCTGTTTACAGCAGCACAGTTCATAACAGCTAAATCTTGGAAGCAGCCTGTCTGGCCAACAACATATAAATGAGTAAAGAAACTGTGGTATTTACATTCAACAGAGTACGACTCTGTCACAAAGAAGGATAAACTTGAGTCATTTGTAGGAAAATGGATACGCATTAAGACCACAATGTTAAGTGAAGCAAATCAGGCACACAAGATGAAATATCACATGGCTTGTCTTATATGAGAAACCCAAAACTTACATAAAGAGCAAAATAAAAGATAGATAATAGGAAGGAGGGAGATCAGTCTTTTTCAGAGGGGATCAAGATATGGAGAGGTGGGAGGGGAAGGGGATAAAAAGAAAAGAAGGGTGGGATAAGTCTATTCTAAGTGAGGTGGAGTATTTGGAGGGGGTTACTAGCAATGTATCTTTTACTGAAATAAATTTTTAAAATTTGAACATTCACCATATATTGCCATTACATCTGATATAATTCTTCACATTCCAAAGTGCCATAACATGTTTTTGCAGATGTGTGAAAACTTTTCCTCATTTTAGCAACTAATTCAACAAAATAACTACTTGAATTGCCTCAAAAAAAAAAGGATGGAAAGCTATCAAAGAAGGAAATACATTAATTGAACTCAATAAACACATCTTATGTACCTTCAGTATGCAAAACAGCTGGGGACATAGACCTGAATACACATAATACATGTTCTTCAACAGCTCATAGTCCAACAGGGAAACTATGACTAGTAGCTTTGATGATATTAATGTAATTTCCACAAACTTGAATCAACCTATAGCTTCAAACTGCAAAAATACAGTATTTCATTACTTTATGTAGCATACTGAGGTACTATAAAACTTACACATAGCCACAAAGACTCATTATGTAGCTATGATTCTTCATGCCTATTATATAAGAAAATGATGGCTAAAGGAGGTATTTAAGAACCTGGAAAATGTTTATATGAAAAGGGTAAGTGAATGAAAAACAAACTTGTATTTATATAATGAATATAATTAAGGAAAAATTTACTGTGATGCACTGGATGCATTTTAACACACTAAAATGTTCAGTGTTAGATTATTATAGAAATAGGATTTTATCAGTTATTTTCAGTGTGCATTATGTTACAAAAATTTTTGAAAAAACAACAAAATTCAATCATAGAAACTTCTGAATGGATAACTGATGTATAGGTATGGCATGTGTCTGCAGCCACTTAATTAATTGGCCAAATTATAAAGTAGGACAGAAAAAAAGTCCTTTTTTGGTTACTACTTCTGTTTTCCCTGTTAATGTTTTAGTACATTTTCTGGACTTTATGATTGCTCACCCTATATTATGTGTGTACATGTTTTATGGACTCCAGTAGAATTTACATTGTTTAACTCAGCATATGTGGATCTTGTCAGAATACAAGTTCTCAGCTGTGTTGCCCCAAACCTATAGTGTGGAGTCAGTCAGTGGGAAAGAGAGGGCTCCAGTCATAGATGTTGCAAGGACAGCTGCACATTTTGTTTAGAAATGTGCTTTTTCATTGTTGACTTATACTCCGAAGGAAAAAAACAGAAAGTGCTCTTGGACTTACCACAGCACCTTACACAAAATAAATGGTGCCTGTTAACTGAGGTAACAATAATAATAGTACAGTGTTTCCAAATGTCCGTCTCTTATTACTAAAGTCATGACTTCCATTGATGCTGTATATTACCTGCACATTATTTATCTAACATCATTTTTACATCATCTAATTTAAAATTTAAATATTCCAAAAATTAAAAAATATAATTTAAAATGTAAATTGAGTAATTGAAAACATATATATATATAGATACACACACACACACACACACACACACACACACACACAAAGAAAAACCCCAAAATGCTGGTATATTCTAGCTAAAATTTCTTATTTTTCAAGGCTTAGAATCAGAGACCTGCTCTTTCTTGAAAGAATGTTCTGGTTAGAGAGGTGTTAAAATTAAGGTGTGTCCGCTTTAGAAGGAGAAGATTGATTTTTAACCTCATGGGGGAATAACTCTCCTCACTGATTCAGTGTTAGTAAGTACTTAGTTCCTTCTAAAATCAGACTATCATATTACAGTCCATCTCACACTTGTGAAACACATTAAAATGTATGCGTTTTGGGTTGCTTTTTATGATATTTCACTTACCATAATCCTGAAGGGCAAATACTTAACAAGTGGGGGGGGTAGGGCAGCTTGGACTGGAGCCTTTTGCCCTCTCTACATTCTGCCTCTCATCTCTAAGAGTTTCCATAGATCGCCTTTTGATGGACTTTTCATACCTCTTTTCACTTCATTGCTTGGAATCAGTTGCTATACATACCATTAGAAACATTTTTTCAATTAAGTTAAATTTTCTAATGTAACAGAGAAACTATAACTTATTTTTTGATTTCTTTCATTTAAAAATATACACAGGCTGAGAAATTTATATATATATATATAAAACATATATATATGTGTTTCAGTTTTGGTTGTTACCTGTGTCTTATACACACACAAACGTAATATATGTGTGTATATACAGATGGGGAGCAATCAAATATCTGTATTTTCCCGTTTATTTATATTTCGGTAAATATTTCAAGAACCACAGGGAACCACATAATCCTAAATATTATGCTTGCCTTCACACAATATACATGATAATCATCCTCAAATGGATAAATTGTCTTGAAAGAAAACAAATGGCTCAGCAAACTGAAGTTTTTTCATGATTAAAAATGAAGGTCAGAAACAGACAAAGTTATTAAAACAGCTTACATAAAGAAACGAATCTTGGCATTTTAACATTTCATCTCATAGAAAATGGTATCATTTGAGGAGTAAACCCAACTACTCCAAGGGTATAATTCATAGGTTATGTTTATATGAAACCTTTACATGAAGATTTAATACCTGGTGAAGTCTTAGTTTGGTTTTCAGATAAAAAAACTGATTTTAGTCTAGGCCTGTTAATGCGTAACATGTGGTCAGAAGAAAAAAGGCCATATTATCAGTTTCTGGCACAAATAGTTCATAAGCCTTACCATTTTGTTATATAGTATTTCAAAATATCGATATAAAAATATTTAAGACATGGTTACTTTATATGCTTTATTTTATTCAACCCTCAAGTCATCTTCCTGATATAGGACCTGTTCTCATTTCCATTTAATAGATGTGAAACTGAGTTTTTGGGTTCAATTTACTTGTGCAAAGTCATGCAGCAAAGAAGTGACAGAAATGGGCTTTAGTTTTAGGTCTTTATGGCTCTCAAATCCTAGTTACTCTTGTAAAAACAACCCTGGTTCATAGGTGGTTTTATTCTTATCCCTTCAACATACATGCGACTGAGTCTCAGGAGAGCCGAACAGCTAGTTCAAGTTCATCCAGGTGGGAAGGAGCAGAGCTAGGATTCCCTCCAACCTAGGCCTGTCACTGATCTAGCGCAACTCCCTCCACCCAACTGTGGAAAAAATAAATATCTGCCATAGCAGAGAAGAAAAATGAATGTTCTCGCTCAATACATTTTGTAAAGTAGACAAGCACATTTTTTACATAATTAGTTTCAGCTTTATCAAAACCACATAGTATATTAATACTGAACATTATGATCAGCATGGAAAAACTCAAGGTGGGAGGGAGCTACATGTGTGTCTGCTCAGGTGATCTTGGTGTTCTACAAGCACACTGAACAAAGGATAGATTACCAATCTGCGGCAGTTTGGTGAAATTATGGAGGGATTATTCAAAACACTGAGCAGAGCAAAAAATGGGGACTCTTCCAGCCACAGCAGGCTATCTAGTCAAAATCCAAGGGGCACGTAGACCCCTCCCCAGACCGGCTGGACTAGTGCTCTCGTTTGGCTCAGGGGTTCCCTCCTTATAAATATTTTTGTTCTGGATGTTGCTCTCAAAATCAATATGAACCCAAAGAAAAATTTATTTCTTTGATCTTTGATCCTAATTCATTAATCTAGTTTTAGGAAAAAAATGTGTAAGTACGAACTTTGAGACTAGATTTTCCTGCATTTTGGGGTTTTGCCAACTTTACAGCTAAAAGACTAACAGTTATGAGTTTGCATTTTAACTCTGAGTAAACAACATTGATTTTTGTGTCTTATTTTTGCTGTGAGAAGAATGACGCTTCTGAATCCTATTAGCACCTCAGGAAATATGTTGCCTATGACTTTCGACCTTTGTTTTGAACTCCAGTACGAGAACAGTTTGTACAGTAGACTTATTTTATTATCAACAGTGTTATAAGTGGGGGCTGAATTCATGATCAAAGGCTTGGAACCAGCAGTTGATTATATAGACGTAATGGTATACCATGGAAACAAACATGAAAAGAAGTCACACAAAAAGAATAGAACATTTTGGATAGACATATCTTGGTCCAATTCCTGATTTTGCAACTGGTGATAACTATGATAATCACATGTAATCTCACAGAACCTCAGTTTCCTAATGTTGAAGATAACATCTGTATCTTTCAACTCTGTGCTCTGAGATTTAAATGTTTAAGTGCCTGGAGGAAGCCTGTCTCAAATCTTGGTTCTATCTTCTTGTTTTTGTTTAAAGTAGCAAAGTCACACCTTAAGTTCTATCATTATAATCTACAGTAATGAAGGAAATGTCACTATAATTAATTTTTCACATTAATAATGTAAAAGGTCATTTTCTCTTCCCTTTGTCCCCCTTGCATTTTCCTTTCTTCTCTTTCATCATCTCTCTCTACTATACTTTACTCCACTATTATTCCCTTCCTCCTGTCCTCCATTTCTTTCTTTCCCTCTTACTAAAGAAGGTGGCTAAAGTATTATAAAATGTACACACAACCCATGAAAAATAATTTTGTAGAATCTGATACTTAACCTTTAAAACTGTTGTTAAAATAACAGCCATTTAGTTAAGTCAAGTTTGTTCAAGGACTTAAATGACTACATCCATTTTCAAGGTAACACTTCTGAAAGGTGCAAACTACTGACCACACTTTTTCTCTGGCAGACAAACTTTTGGTAGCAAAAAGACACAGGAATATTGCCTTTAGACAGGATATGGGTTCTTTTCAAAAGTATTAATACTAAATAAAAATATTGGAATATGGATATATTTAAGGTCTCTACTATCAGTCTAAAATGAAAGTTTCTGTGTTCATGTTTGTTTATATTCATTTCTTTACCTTCTCCCTATCATTTTAATAACAGGTCCTCAAATGGAACAAAGGCCATGCAAAGATTTGTAAAAGGGGAGTGAAAAGTATAAAGGTAAAAGGAGGAGGAAGAAGTTAAAGAATTAAACGCGTTTGTCTTAGTTTAGGAGATGGTGAATGCATCTAAGGATTTACTGTATAAGTTTGATTTTTCAGTACTCTTTAGCATCAGCAGCTGGGTTCTGGCCATTGAAAGCGGATTACTATGTAAAGGAGTGAAAAATAGATGTTAATTAGATAAAATTGTCTGAGGAGAACAGCAACATTTTGGAAACCTGGGATACAAGAAAGCCAGACTTTCTGCAAGTTTCTTTAGAGAGAACAGTCTTCCCTTCTCATTCTAAGCCTGCTCTCCTGATCCTGCTAAAATCCTCTAACAACTGCTATCGTGAATGTGTCTCTGCTTCACAGTGTAGGATCTAGAAGAGCACTGTCTGGTACAACAATAGGATCCTGTGATTCAGTCTTAGTTTACCATCGCCACTAATGCTAAATCTATTTACCAGTGATACAAATTCACAGAACGACATGCTTCACTGTCCTCTTCATGCAAGTGGAGAGGTATAGGTATTCTATATAAAGTGGCATGCAGACCTGTAGCAGGAGATAGTAGTTTTTCCTATCTTCCTTAATTTTTTTTCATATCATTCCTCTCATATCAACACTGCCACAAAGGATACTGTGGCACCTAATTTTATTCATTTTTATTTTTACTATTATTTATTATTATTATTATTATTATTTTTGGTGCCAGGGATGGAACCCTAGGGTTTTGTGCAGGCTAAGCAAGTGCTCTACCACTGAGCTGTACCCTCACAGCCCTGCGATGCTTAACTTTATACGTCAGTTTGACTGTGTTAAGGGATGCCAAGACAGCTTGTAAGACTATTTCTGGGAGATTGGCATTTAAGCGGATAGTTCTTGTTAGGAAGATCCACCTCTCCAGTGTGGGTAGAGAGCCTCAAGAGAACAAAAAGGATGAGGTAGCTCAAAATTTCTCTTTCTGAAATGAGACATCCATCTTCCACCTCTCTCAGTTATGGAAACTCCTGGTTCTTTGGTCTTTTGATTCCAGCTCAATTACATCATTGGTTTTCTATCTTGAAGATAGTGAGACCTCTGGGCCTCCATAATTACATGAGCCAATTCTTATAATAACCAATAATAACTAATTCTCTGTATGTTCATATCCTAATTGTGATGTTTCCGTGGAGAATCCTGAGTAATACCCCCATCTTACAGAATTACCAGTGTTGGCTTAACACAGCGGGTCCTTCAATATTAGTGTACCAAGGAATCATCCTGGGAAAGCATAAGGGGTGAAGTATTTTTTCTGATTCAGAATGTCCATAGAAGGTGCCCTGAATGAATTTCCACTTTTAAATAAGCACTTGTAGGTGGTTTTAATTCATGTGATGAATGGACTGTGCTCCCAATCAAACAGTGTAGAATAAAAACTCTATTCTAGGGAATTCACGCTTCATAGCAGCAGGCGAATTCTCTCCTCGACTTACAGGAATAGCTGTGAGACTGGAGCTCTAAAGCATCTGAGGAAGGAAATGTATCAACTGGAAATCTACAGAGGAGCCCGTCTGGTCAGCACACTGCCTTAGAAAAAGACACAGTGGATGACATGGAAACAGTCAGTGCAGGCCGAGCCCAACCTCCCATGTAGCTTGAGTGCCTTCCCTGTGGTACTGGAAAGGAATATTTCCTTAGGAATGATCAAAGGACATGCTAGCTTATTTTTCAGTCTTCCTGGTTTTTCTTAATAAAATAGTAAGGGCCAGAGAGTGGCAGTTCCCTAAGTGTGTAACTGATAACATTTAGATATGTGGCATATTCTATAAAATATATAGACGTAACTCTACCCTTTTCACTTCTAGTGAAGAGCACGAATGGACTCCTGAGTAAGTAAAAATGATGTCATCATATGGAAAGCCATTGATCTATTCTGCTTCTTAACAGGGTTGATCATTTGCAAACGTCTATACTCTATTATTGGTAAAAAATGACTTGTGATTCTCCTCACAACTGCTTTGGGGACACACCATTAAGAACTGTGATGATGTTACCATTTGGCCTGTGAGGATGAGGGTCACATGCTGTTATAAGGAGGTTCAGGGGAGAGGTTGTGCCAAGCTGTAGTCCTCTGTGATGCCCCTATCTGGGCCCTCTCCACTCTTACTAGAGACTGAGGAAAACAGTTGTAATTCTGGGCATTTTGTTTTTCTGCACTAATAAAGGGTCATAATTGATCTTTAGAGGTTTTTGAGTGCTGGGTGCTGGAATAGTTTGGAAGAATGATAGGAAGGTGTGAATGCAGAATTACCTTCTTATGAGTCACCAAAGACATGTAGATACTATTGAAATCACACGAAGTTCCTTGGAGAACCTGCAACCCAGTCTGCACTATGCTAGTCACCATGCCTGTGTTTATTCCACCTGGTGTTACAGGCTACTTGTCAAGCCCCATCACAGCCCCAGAAGTTCTTAGGGTAAAAGCAATATTCTTTATGATTACTGAAGTTCTGACCTGTTTTCAACAGTTAGGTTTAATAAACAGGGAGTAGGCAATTAAAATACCATTAATGACACTTAATTAACTCAAGTTAAAAATGTAACTTCTAAGATGAAAAAAAGTTTCTTGCTTATTACCTTAGAAAAGAAAGTGTCCAGGGGGAAAATACAAGAATAATTTCAACATAATTGAGGAAATTACAAGCCTATTTAATCCTAGAGAATTCCAAAATGCTACTTGACGTTAGGAAAACTTGGGGCAGGAGTCAAAGTCAGGAGGAAGTTCTAAGCACTGTCACACCTTCTGCTTGCAGAAACATTCCATGTTATTCATCCTGTACTAGACATCTAGATTTCTGATTTGCCTCTTAGGACAATTGGAGTGAGAACTTGGGGGCATCTTTTTCTCATGATGTGTTTAGCTTGAAGGTCTCCGCAGAAATAATGACTTAGGTACTTAATAGCAAAGGGATAGGAGATAAGTTCTGTGTCTAATCGACATGTTTGCTTACTGGCAAGAAGTCTTTGATGAACGTTAAGACGTCAATACTGTCATTAACATTCATTTAATGTGTCCATCTTAGTAATGCACTACTTAAAATATCTTTCTTTTAATAAGTCTTTGCTAAAGAGGATGTATCTATTTGGTTTGGGATTCAAGACCTACTGGAATAGATCTGGTAAATGTTTAACAACTGGCTGTCTAAAAGGAAAAATAAAATCTTGTTTTCTAGATTTTCTGATTTCTATCATGTAAATATTCCCCCCAAAACAATTTCTATGTGCGAATGTGATATTAACATGTTTATAAAAATCTGTGAAAAATAACAACTGACTCTTTAAAAACTGGTACAAGTTGGATCTAGCACACAAAGTGACTGGATCTTATCATTTTGATTTAAATAGCTCTGTATTATACACTAAGGGAATCGTTTACATTTTGAATAGAATTTTTGATAAAAAACTTTGATCAAACATGGTAATAAATCCACTGTACTGTTGGAGATTTATAACTGTCTTAAGAATACTAATATGCACTATTTTATAAAACTATTTCTGAAAAGCTGCAAGTGAATTGAAAATTTCTTAAATTTGTGGGAAAGCAAGATCCTCTAGTGGTTATCTCCTCACAGAAACACCAAGTTGAATTCCTATTCACCTGCCAAGAACTAAGTAAATCAGGCAAGAGACCACAGTGCTTGCTTTTAGTGCACCAAAACAAAAAGCTACACTCAAAAAGGCAGGGAGGCGTGAGTTGCTCAGGTTACCCCTCCACTAACTTTAAGCAGCCCAGTGTGGAGAGAGAAGCCTTCTGTTTTGGAGAGGGAGAAAGAATAAAGTCCAGCCCATAGACTTGGAACCCAGTACCAGGCCTGCCATGGTGAAACCAGAGTGGGGAAAGTACCACAGCTTCAACCACCAGGCCTATTAATAATACACCTATTACTAATATGCCTCTAGAACTGCATTAGGCCAGGCAGCTGACTGTCTCTGCTACCCTTTATCCAGCCTCAGGCTATAGAGGAGGGAGCAAGATCCTACCTACTGGGAAGTGGGGCTTGCAGGTTGGCACAGGACTTTGTCTTGAAGGCTGTGGAGCTTTTAGGCCAGTGGTGGTAAATCTATGACATGCGTACCGCAGTTGGTTGTTATGGAAAGCTCTAAAATGTTCACCATCACTGTGCCATATTGCTCTTAACACCATGTGGAGACCTGCACCCTACCTTAGTTCCAGTCTTGGCATGGGCCTAGAGCATACCTGCCTTCCTCATTAACCTCTGCAGGCCCCTGTGGCTATAGGACTCAGGTATAATCCAGCCTGGCATCAGCTTTAGAGGCCAAGGGACTGTCCCCACTCCTTGCATCCCAACCTTGTGCACCATAGCTATTGCTAGGCCACGACTCATAGATGCGGTTCTAGAACTTCTGCAGCATCTGGCAGAGACTTGCATCCCAGTGGGATGGATTTATGTTTAAGCCTCTATCCCTGCCAGCTGCCACATGGGCCTCCATGTACCACCAAGACTGAGTAGGTCCTATGTCTATAAGAAAGACGTACAACCCAGCTTGGTATTAGGTCAGATCTCTGAGGGACTGCTTTCACCAACACTGCCTCAACCTTGGGCATCACAAGATCCCATCTGGTCGGTGAATGGAAGAGAAGTAAACACAGGACTTTGTCCTGGGACATAGTGCTGGGTTGGGCCTCTGGAACAAATTCAGTGAGAGAGGAAGACACATGGCCATAGTTTCTTGGACTTTTAGTCTAGTTTGCATCATCTGCAGCTGGTTGCAATGGTTTTTGGCCACAAGTCTATCTCAGCATTAAGCAGCTCACCGCAGTGTGGGGCTTGCTTCTAGCCTATGCGTGATGCTTCTCTTGGCATGATGTGGGCTCAGAGTGTGAGACAGCTTGGTAACACTGGCCACAGGTGGGATAGAGGAGGTGGAGCTGGCTCATCCATAGTGACTATTCCCAGAGCTTGGGAGAGTCTGTGGTACCTGACCAAGGCTGATCACTGTGGATTAGGCATGCAGTACTTATTCTAGCCCCAGAGAGAAACCTGTGGGGACACTCCGTGTAAGTACTCTCCTGGTTCTTTCTGAACAACATGCCAACCTTTTATTTGTGATAAACTTGGGCTTGAAGTACTCTCTAGTGCTAGAAAAGTGACATCTTGCCAACAACGGATTCCTGGCTAATACAGACCTGCATGCCATCCAGTAGTGAAGTAGTGGAAGTGGCTGCAGGCTCAGAGAAAATAAGTAGCCTGCTTATAATTTCTGGAAAGACTGGCACATACAAAGCCAGATGGGAAGACTGGAAAAGAATACCTAATACTTCAATTTCCAGATGATGTCGTGTATCAACAAACAGCAAAAGCTTTTAGGAAAATAGGACCTTACCTAATGCTATAAGGTGCCAGAAACTGATAAGATAGTAATCAGTATGAAAAACCTGAGAATTTAAAATAGTCGTTTTTAAAAAACTCAGTAAGCTTAAAGAAAACACAGAAAAAGATCTCAACACACAGAAAAACATAAAGAGATGGAGCAATTTAAAAAGTGAAATAGAATTTGTGAGCTGAAAACCACACTATGTGAAATTAAAAATGTGATAGACAGCATCGATGGTAGAATTCAACAAAGAGAAGAAAGAATTAGTGAACCTGAAGACAGGGCTCTTTGAAAATACACGGAGGGGAAAAAAACAAAGAAAAATGACGAATGCTTATGGGAACGAGAAACTTCATTAAAAGAACAAATACATGGTTTGAGAGGTTTAAAATAGACTTTAGAATGTCAGAGGTATAGAAGATTTATTAAAAAGAAAGAATAGAAAACTTTTCAAAGTTAGAGTCAAATATCCAAGTACATGCAGGTCACCAGTCAAGTTTAACTCAAGTTTACCCCAGGATGTCTTATAATCAAGCTCTCAAAGGTGAAAGATAAAGCAAAGATTCTTAGGTTGCAAGAAAAAATAATCAGCACATATGGGTATCCTTGTTTGAGTAGCTGTAGACTTGTCAGCAGCAACCTTCTAAATAGGTCAGGAGAAAGTGACAAGAGATTTTTATAGTATTGAAGGGAAAAAAAAATCTGCCAACCACAATGAGGTAAAATTAAAAATCAATAACAAGACAATCTTTGGAAACTATACAGATATATAGAATTAAATTGCTTGCTTTTGAACAACCAGTGAACCAAAGAAGACATTAGAGAAATTAAAAAATTTCTTGAAACAAATATAAACAGAGATGCAATACACCAAAATTTACAGGATACAGCAAGAACAGTACCAAGAGGCAAGTTTATAGCTACATCAATACCTACATCAAAAAGTAGAACCATTTCAAGTATATAACCATTCACCGCATCTCAAGGAACTAGAGAACAAGGACACACCAAATCCAAAATTAGTGGAATAAAAGAAATAATAAAGATTAGAGCATAAATAAATGAAATGGAGACTAAACAATACAAAAGACCAGTGAAACAAAGAGCTGGTTCTTTGTATCTATCCTTAAAAAAAATCCTTAGCTCAACTGAAAAAGAAAGACAGTAAAATCAGAGGTGAAAAGAGAGTTATTACTACATTACTATTCTGTAATACCACAAAAATAAAAAAAAATCACTTGTGATTATTATGAACAAATTTGATAGCCTAGAAGAAATGAAGAAATTTCTAGACACATACACCTTACAAAGATTGAATCATGAAGAAATAGAAAACCCGAACAATACAATAACAAGTAACAAGATTGAATCAGAAATGAAAAATCTCCCATCAAAGAAAAGCCCAGGACTAGAGAGTTTCACTGCTTGCTTCTACTAAACATTTGAAGGACTAATACAAGTTCTTAAATTATTTCAAAAAATAGAAGAATAAGGAGTTCTACCAGGCATATTCTATAGGGCCAGTAGTGCCCTTATAGAAAAACTAGATAAAGATACAACAATGACAAAAAGGAAACTGCAAGCCAATATAGACATAAAAATCCTCAAGAAAATACTAGTAAACCAAACCCAATAGTACCTTAAAAAGATTATTCACCGTGATCAAAAAAGATTAATCCTTGTGATGCAAGGATTGTTCAGTATACACAAATCAATGAATGTGATCCACTGCCTCACTAAAATGAAAGACAAAAACTATACAATTGCATCAACATATGCAGAAACGACTGCGTATGTCATATTATTCAAAACGACTTCATGATAAGACGTGCTAAAGAAATTATGTATAGAAGGAACTTGATTCAACATAATAAAGGATGTTTATAATGGGCCAGCAGATAACATTCTACTGACCAAAATCTTTCTAAGATCTCCAAAAATGAGCATGTCCGTTCTTACCACTCCTATTCAATGTAGTACTGGAATTCCTAGCCAGAACAACCAGGCAAGATAAATTTATAAAGGACATCCAAATTAGAAAAGAAGTCAATAGGTTCATAATGTTTGCAGATGCTGAAGACATTATTTACATATTGAAAATCTGAAAGAATCTATTAAAGACTGTTAGAGCTAATAAACAAAATCATCATAGTTGCAAGATAGAAAAGTCAATGTAATGTATCGGTAGTATTGCTATATGCTGGTAGTGAATTATTTGAAATAGGAATTAAAAATGATCCCATTTTTAATAGATAGAATTAATTTTTTCTTTACTATCTTATTTTCAAACAAAGAAATGATAGATCTCTACAATAGAAATTATAAGACATTGAGGAAAGAAATTGAAGAAGACACAAAAATAGTTGAAAAGCATCCAGTGTTCATGGACTGGAAAAACTAGTATTGCTAAAATGGCCTTAGTACAGATTCAGTGAAATCCCATCAAAAAATCAACAACATTATACTTAGATCTAAAAAAAGTTCTAAAGCATGTATGGAACCTCACAAACCCAAATAGCCAAAGCAGGAGATGTTATACTATCTGACTTCAAAACATACCACAAATCTGTAGTAATCAAATCAACATGGTATTGACATGAAAACAGGTACACAGACCAATGGAGAGGAATGGGGGGCTAGAAGTAAATCCACACATCAGCAACTGGTCTTTGACAAAGGAACTAAGAACATACATTGGAGAAAAGACGATCTTTTCAATAAATGGTGCTAGGAAAATTGGATAACCATGTGCCAAAGAATGTAACCCTAGCCAATTACAAAAATCAACTCAAATGGATTGAAGACTGAAATGAAATTGCTAAAGAAGCATAAGGGAAATACTTCAGGACACTGAAATGACCAAGAATTTTTTTTAGACAAGATCCTGCAAACACAGAATCTAATGTAAAAATAGACAAATATAATTACATTAAACTGAAAAGCTTCTGGACAGCCAAGGAAACAATCATCAGAGTACAGAGATAACCTATGTATGGTATAGAAGAAAATATTTGCCAATTATACATCTTACAAGGTATTGATATGCAGAGTATATAAGGAACTCCAAAAACTCAATAGAAAAAAAAGATTTAAAAATGACTAATAGACCTAAATGGACATGTTTTTAAAAAGGACATACAAGTAGTCAAAAGGTACATGAAAAAATGGTGAACATCACTAATCATCCAAAATAAACCATGAGATATCATTTTACCCCAATAATAGTGGTTATGAAGAAGACTAAAGGTAATAAATGTCGACAAGAACATAGAGAGAAGGAATCTCTGTCAGTGATGATGTGAATTAGTAATAGCCATCATGGAAAACAGTATGGAGTTTCCTCAAAAAATTAAAAATAGATCTACCCTGTAAGCCACCAATTCCACTTCTGTTATATGTTCAAAGGACATAATTACGTCAAAAAGACATATGCACTCCTGTGTTCACTGCAGGTTTATTTAGAATAGCTAAGAGCTAGAAGCAAGCTAAGTGTCCATTAAATGATAAATAGATAAAGAAAATATGTACACAGATATAATACAGCTCCCAGCCACAAAATGAATGTAATCTTGTCACTTATGATGACACGAATGGAACTGAAGATCTTTATGTATACATAAGCCATGCACAGAAAGACTGCATATTCTCATTCATAGGTAGAGGTTTAAAGAGTTGATCTCTAAGAAGTCAAGAATACAATGGTGATTAGCGGAGGCAGGAGAGAGTGTGCACAGGGTGAGGAGGGGAAGTTTGATCAATGGGTAGTAAGTTACAAGAAATAGCAGTAAGAAATTCTAGTGTGGTCCTGCATAGTAGGGTGACTGTACATAACAATAATGTATGGTACACATCAAAAAGTTAGGAGAAATGATTTTGAAAGCTTTTGTCATAAAATGATAAGTGTTGGAGGAGATAAATATATTTAACCTGATTTAAACATATATAATATATGTGTATCAAAATATTACATAGTACCCCTTTCTCCTCCCCTCTCCTCCCTTCCCCTCACTTCTCCTCTCTTCTGCTCTCCTTTCCTTCCTTCCTTCTTTTTAAACACTGGGAATTGAATTTACTGCCTTTGCTCTGGGCTACATCCCCAGCCTTTATTATTTATTTTGAGATGGGGCCTTGCTAAGTTGCCCAAGTGGAACTCAAAGTTGCAAACCTTCCATGTCAGGGTACCTGTTCTTAATATGCACAATTTTATGTTTGTAATGTATCAGTAAAAATATTTTTTAAATTTTGTAAATATTCTCAAATGCATTACAGAAGAAAGCAAACAACAGGAATTTTACTGCCATATGTTAAAAGGAAGATTTGTTTTGTTAAAAAGCACAAACTTGTCTTTCGTGTTAGTGCATTTTCACATTTGGAAGCTATGTAGTGAGTGAGAGAGGCTCTTAATCCTAGTTAGTTCTGATGCTTTGACAGCAAGTGTGTGTTAGTCCACCTCTGGAGGGCTGGAAGGTAGCCAACACACGGTGAAGCCCGTGTGTTCTGAAGTCAAGATGGTTCTACCCCTTCGTGCCTGGATGAACGAAAGTGGAGAAGCTACTTAACACATCTTCTCCAATTTTCTCTCTTTAAAATGGGATAACAACAGTGTACACCTCATAGTACTGTAGGCTTAAACACGTTAATGTATGTAAACTGCTTAGAACAGTATCTGTTCGTAGTAAATATCTCACATTGATGGCCACAGATAATGTATTTTGGGTAGGCAATTAAATTAATCCCTGAGTGTAGAAATTTAGAAGTCCTGCCTTAGATTAGGGGTTCTCGTTGTGGGGGAGGGTCTTTTTTTTTTTTTTAACAAATTCTGCAGGTAAATCTGATGATAAAGTTTGCAACCACTGAGGTTACTGTAAAAATTCCTATGTTCTAAAAGAGTCAATGCTTTATCCAGAGGAGATGACTAATTATTTGAAGACTGTCTATGCTAGAATCATCTCTGGAACATGTTTGAAAAGATCTGGAGATCTTGTTTGCTGTGCATAAAAGATAATAATGCTTAAACATAATTGCCTATATGTGAATAAAACAGCTTTGAAAGAATACAAATATCATATCATATTCTCCTCCAGGGGAGAGAACTATAGATGGGACATAAAAGATGGAATGAAATTTTTATTATATTTATTTTTATTCTTTTTCTAATTGACCTGTATATACTTTAAAATTTTTAAGTATTAATTCATGTGTATTATAAATATATATCATAACTACATATTAGTATCGATTACAGGTATAATATCAGTTCCGTGGGTTTCCTGTGGAAACGTTATCTGTGTGGTCTATCGCCAGAATCTCCATGTAGTTACCTTGGTGATCATGAAGGCACATGGGCAGAAACCATCAGAGAGGAAAGGTGGCTAGTACATAGTTTGATGCCTGAATTGCACTCTTTATTGGGCCAACAGAAAAATGGAGATCTCCTCATATGTGGAATATAACATTAATGAAAAGTGTTGTTATGGCTTGTATCACTTGTAAAGTATTTACATACGGGATATTGTAGGCACTATGAAGCAGGAGACTTATATTCTAACCCAGTCATGACGCTAACTGGGTAACTCTGGATAAGACTCTTAACTTTTCTGTCTTTCAATTTTCTTAGCTCTCAATTGGGAACATTAACATTGTCCTACTTACCTCCCTGGGTCAGATGGGACAAGAAATCATTCGTAAAACAAAAAGCTAATGTAAAAAGGTAATTAAGTCTGGCTCTGATAAATTGATTGCATATCTACAGCATTTAATGACATTTTGGATTTTGTTAGGACAGAGATCTCTTATACAGCAAACAAGCTATGAATTTCTAAGTAATAATTGGGCGAAACATACGTCTAAAAACTATTTTCCCTGATAAGAAAATCAGAGGTGCTTACCTAATTGCCTATCTTTAATCCTATTCAAGTTTGTGGATTTTATAGTATCTCTAATACGATGAAAGAATTGATTATTTCAACAGAACTGTATATATTTGATATAAATTGATCTACAATGCCTGTACCAAAAGAAAAGCATTCACTTTATCTGAATTATTATTAATTAGCTTCCTGCAGAATTATTATTAATTAGCTTCCCGCAGAGTTTTAAATTGCCACTTGTGAACCCGCAGAAACAGAAGACTGGAGTACATGAAGTGATGGCTTGAGCTGTGAAGTAAACCATGATAGGGAAGGAGCTTTCCCGTCTTCATTCACAACTTGCAGATGAAGCGGGAGTTCCAATGGCACAGTACAGCTGGTTGGTTTCCCGAGGAGTGTGATGTCCTCCCCTCTCTGCCTGCCCGTCTGCCTGTGAGTGGGAGGTGGCCTTGTTCTCAGAGCAGGGAACTTCCTTCTCTTTGTAATGGAGTCGCATCATTACTAAACCAAACTCCTACTTAGGCAGACCCAGTTCCATATTATAGTTTTCGAGACCAAATGGACTGGATTAAGAAAGGCTTAATAATAAAATAGCTAAGACTTATATGCCAAGACTTATGCTGTGTTCTTTTGTGAGCCATATCACTTATTCCTTGCAGCAATCCACAAAGGAGGAGATACTGTTACTGTCCTTGTTTTATAGATGAGGCAATTCTCAGAGCCCCAAGGATGCGCCTGATGTCACAAACTGGTATGGGACCGGCTTTATCATCTGCACTTTTATCCACTGTACCACATGGATTCAGTTTGCTAAAAGGAGACTATTATAAACTTTACCTTCATGTTTTTGAGGGGCTGGGTTTTAAGAAGGTGATTCATTAAATTATAAGTCATAGAAAGTTGCAAATTTAAATTTTATACCCTTTATAGCATTCCCAGTTGAGTGGATACCGGACTGGCAGTCAGCCTCGCTGAAAAACATTATTTGTGTGACAGGAATATACTATGAACTGGACCACTCCCCTGATACTTTGCAGAACCTTCTGTGTAGGTTTTGATCTAAGTTTGGTTCCAAGCACTTAAGTCTCTGTGAGAAATCCCGTGAGAAGATTCCACTAAAGCAGCAACAAAGACTTCTGCTTCAATCGACTTTTTATGTAAATGGAAAAATATGAACCAGAAGCAAACACCTGAAAATTCATAAGATGCTGTCCCTCAATAATTATGCAATATTCATGAAAAAGACTTTAGGCATCATGCTAAAATTTAGACTTTATCTACATTTTTTTCTCAAAAAAATAGAAGAGCAGAAGGGAGAAAAGATGCTCACAACCACAGAATGCAGGGAAAAGACAGGAGGAGGCATTTCACAGCCACTCCTAATGGTGAGCATCTGAGAATTAAACCTCCCACACAAGCAAGAAGGCTTTAACTGCTGGGAATAGTCACACCCATGTGGATGACTAATTCATTATTTCAGGAAATAAGAGAACTCTAAGGGTGCCTAAGAATTTTTTGCTGTGGCTTACCCTTATCTCCTCAAAAGAAAATTATGTTTTGCTTTTGCACTTTCCCAGGTTACCATGACTCCCTGGCTACTAGTATAAATAAGAATAAACTATTCAGGAGCATCTATTGCAAATGATGGTATTCTAGGGAGAGCTCTTGACTGCATATCCTCAGAAGACAAGTTTTATTAGAAATAAAAAAGGAGTGAGAGTATAATAAACAGCCGCACTATAACCAAGCACTTTTTAAATATTTTACAACTGTGTTAGTGAAATATTTAAAGTGATTATAGGAACTGTCCTCCTATTACATGGGAGCCTGAATGTAACCATTCAAAGCGACTATCCGACAATCTTATGGTGGCACAATGCTTGCCAGAAAAGAAATGTCAAAGAGCTACTGCAACTGTTTATTTTTAATAGGGAAGAAATAGATCTCAATTAAATAAGTGTTGAGACCTGGTGTTAGGAGATTTATCAAGCTGTTTGTCCCACATTTAGGCTCTGAGAACAAGCCCGGTAGGCTCCAATGCAAACATCATTTTTGGTTCAGTCAAGAGTATCCTTGACTGCTTTTAGTTCCCGCTTTCTGGCTGGTGTCCCTGGAAAGGCCATCTAATAAAAGAGCCTCTCAGACCTGGCTATGCTGCGTGGGTTGTTTGTCCTTTGCCCGCTTTGCTTCTGAGTTGAGAAGTCAGAGCTCTTCATCTCCAGACTCAGCCAATGCTTGATTGATTCATTTCTGAATTCTAAAAACATTTCAGGCTTCTTTCAAGTAGAAATGAGGCATCCTTAGCTGAACTGTAATTCAATGCAACAAACTGCTTGAAGGGACTTTGAGCATGTGGCTGAACATGAAGCCTACAGGTTCTAACACATAGATTTATTTCTAAGCAGGGGCTTATTGAGGACTCAATGTGTTCCTCCAGAGTTAGTGTGCTAAGTTCTTACTCCTAATATGGTGGTATTAGTAGGTGGGGCCTTTGAGAAATGATTAAATCATGAGTAGACCCTTTGAGAAAGGGATTAGTGTCCTTATAAAAGAGGCTCCAGAGAGCTGCCCCTTGCCTTTTTACCAGGTGAAGACATGGGGAGAAGATGCCATGCTTGAACCAGAAAGTGGGACCTTATCACTCACTGTTTCTGGCAGTGCCTGGATCTGGAGACTTCGCAGCCTGCAGAACTCTGACAAATAAATTTCTGTTGTTTATAGGTCACACAACCTATGGCTGTGTTATAGCAGCCTGAATGAGTTAAGGCATTTTCTAGACAATTTTAAATTTAACTTTAGTATAGAATCCAGCACCAAAGCCTAACATACCATCAGATAGCTCTGTAAAACTCTTCCTACTGACATTTTACTACATACAATGCTGAAAAGTTGAAAAGTGGAAACTACAGAAAAGTGAGTGATTTTTTTGACCATTGGATCAATACCACTGATTCAGAACTGATGTTCCATGTACTGTGATAAGCATTTTATATACATCATGTAGCAACACTGAGAGGAAAGTAGAATTATCTTTATTTTATAAAAGAATCTGAATTTCAGAAAATTTAAATTCCTTGTTCAAAGTCATACAGCTCGTAATAGAACTGAATTTAGTGTTGCTTAATCCTATTCTAAACCTCATGCAATTAATTGTGAAACCAAAATTAGAAAATATGCTCCACATATGCACAAGTTATGTCAGTTGTCATGGTCATGTGAAGCATTGGGTGGAGCTGACTTCTAAGACCGAGGATGTGTGTCACCATGAAGAAGGACCAAAGGGATCAGCAGTACAGGGCTGGTAACAGCTGTCCTTACTTCTCTCTGCCATCCTTACTTCTATTTGGTGTCCATAGTCTCTAATCTCTGTCTCCTCCATCATTAATCTCTATCTTGTATTTTAGTTTCCTAAGAGTTTAATTTATGTGAGAAATATAGCAAAGTAAGAAGAACTAGGATTAGTATATTCTTGTGCATTGTTTTGCCTGGTGATCTTGAGTGGACTGAAATCACATTTCCACTGCTGGGACAAAATGCCTGACGTAAACAACTTAAAGAAAAAAAGAGTTTATTTTGACTTATGGTTTCAGAGTGTTCAGTCTATAGTTTGTTGGTTCTATGGCAGAGGAATCATGATGGAAGAGTGTGGCAGAAAAAAAACTACACAATTATGGTGGCCAGGAAACAGAAAAGATTCTAACCAGAGCCAGAAGGAAGGGGCCAGAGACAAGATATAGTCCCCAAAGTCATGCTTACAGGGCTTATCCAGGAACAGCCAACAGTGAGCTCTACTAATCTCCTAGGTGACTCCTGATTCATTCAAACTGGCAACCAAGATTAACCATCACTTTGGGGATTGCCATATCCTCTGTTTTTTATATGACCTGATTAAATTGGGTGGTCTTTGGGATTTAATGATTGTACATTTAAATATATATTTTGAGTAATATTAACAACTAGGCAGTTTTTAAGTTACATTGTGAATTTTGTTATACCGTTTAATATCCTCCTCCAGCTAGTAAGCTACTTGCATGAAAAAGAAAGCAGAGCTACAATAAAATACTTAGTCTTAGTCTTTACAGAAAGCACAATCATGTATTCATGTCCCCTCTAGCTTACCTCTGCAAAGCTACCAACACATGGAAGAATATTCTACTCTAATCCTCTGATATCAATCACAAAGATAAAAACAACAGCTTTTCTGTGGTGAGGAATAGACGGACAAAGGCTTGTAATGAGAAAAAAAAAAAACTTGCTCAGAAATGAAGGAACTAAGCCATTAATGTAAATTAAAACTGATGACAACCAGTGTCATTTTATGTTCCAAAGAGGAGGAATCACATCTCACATGGGTAGTCACCACCTCTCAATAATTAGGGACGCTGGATTCCATTACCATTCTGTATTGATACATGAAAGGCACAGAACCTGAGATGTACAGTAGCTATTTCCAATACCAGGTATTCAGAATGCTTTAGCTTATACTTTACTTGGTGGCAAGAATTTTGGGTGAACATTGAGAGGCAAAGGTGCAAAGTAAGGTTATGTGTCAAGTCAGGAGAAACAATGTGTACTAAAGAAGCCAGTTTGAACAAATTGAGAAAGGCACAGTCCTAGCTATAAGGACCTCAAACTCATGGGATGTGAAGTGTCTTTCTATGCTAGTTGTGAGTTAACTGTGTCAACCAGAGTAAACACTCAACTAAATTGGATCAGCATAGTTCTGGTTGTGGCTGAGGGGATTTACTGAAGACAGAAGACCCACCCCAGGTATGAGTGGCACCAACCAATACACTTGTAGCCTGAATGGACTAAAAAGGAAAGAAGGTTCACTTCTGTTTCTTCAGCGGAGCTCCAGTCTTCACCTTTAACTTGAATGTCATCTTCTGGATTCTAGGGCAGACTCTTCAGCCTTCAACCCTTTGGGCTTCTGATATGAACTCGCGTGGGACACTACAGTGAGCTCCAGGCCTTTGACTGGATCTTTCAGATCTTCAGTGTGCAGATAGCCCTTTTGCACTCTTCCACACCTGACTCTGTGGGTGACCACTGTAAGCCTATCTTGTAAATCCTTATATATTTCTATATCTTATAGTAAATCTGTTTCTCTAGTAAGCTCTGACTGATGTACTAGTTATTCATTGATTTCCATGTCAATGAACTAGCAAGAGAATATTTATTTAACAATCCACTTTGCGGGTTGAATTGAAGGCCCTTCAAAGTTCCTTTTCCATAGAGACATGGTCACTGAAGACAAACACTCCAGGACTCTGGGCATCAGTATTTTATTCAAAACTATTTTTTGCTTTAAATTTCCACAGACAGAATGCACTGCCATCGCCTTTACAGTGTTTGACCACCACTAACAAGGTGATTAGTGTGCCTTTAGCCATCTTTATGTAGCAACAGATGTTTGCCTTGGCATTTTTCCAGCCCTCCTTGTGTCATCAAGCCTAATATTCCCTTTTCAATAGTTGGTGTGATATTCACTTCTGGTCCTCAGGGAAGCAGCTGTTTCTCTTCCTCGTCTTGCATTTGCCTCAGTTTCACATGTAAGAGGCTGGCCTGCCTGGGATGGGTGAAGATGCTGCCGTAGCCCCAGGACAGATCAGATGTTAGGCTCAGGCAGCTTGGGGGATCAGGAGATGGTAGAAGTGCTCCTTAAGTGGTACTTCTTCTCAATGAGGACCCTGTATTCGTGTTTAGCTTTTAATATGACATAATGAATTATGAGCTGAAAGTAATTGGAAGATTTGTGCCCCTGTGCAGAACAGAAGTTTAACGTATGAAAGCAAGCCATGGGTCAATTAGGAGAGTTGATCAATATTTGTATTGCTCTTTAATGAAAGGAAATAACCCTCATAGATTTTTCCCTGAGATTGCTGATGAGTATATATTTCTAGTCAACACACTGGGGTTTTCATTGATCTCAGTCAAATTAAAATTTTATTATCAAATCAGACACCCATCTGTATTTTTCCAGAAGTTCCAGTCTCTCTAAAAGCTAGTTAACACTCTTGGATTCTATTTCCTTCCTCTTTCTCTTGCTCAGAATTAACACTTACGTGTCTGCTATGTGCCAAACACTTTCTCATATATTACCTCTTCTAATGTTCCTATCAACATGGTGACATAATATTATACTCTCTTACTGATAAGGAAATTGAAGTAGACTTGCCCATTATGACACAGGTAATAAAAAACAAAACATAGACTCATGTAGACCTTGTTTTTTTCTGACCTGTAAATTTGTTATTTCTGCAATCCCACACTGCTTCCCAGAGGCAGAAGGAGGGTTATTTTATATCAAGGCTTTGTTCAAATGAAGATGATGAAAAAGGATAAATAATGAGGATGATAAGGAAAAGTCCCTATACTAGCATCCACCATCACTATTAACCCTGCCGGGAGGGCCCTGGGGCTGTTGCTCGTGTCTTGTTCAGAGTGCAGAAACTCATATCTAGCTAGATTAGTGAAGGGCCAAAAAGACAAAAATGGCGCCTCCAAGTCAAATGATTAAATTTAGCACATGTGACCCTCACACCTTCTGAGACGCAGTTTGATTGTTTGGATTTTAACATCTCTAAACCAACACACCACACATCATGAAGTTTTCTACTTTCAAACTGTTTGGGTTTGAGTGAGTGTCCTCACTTTGTTCAAAGGCTGATTTTAGACATCCAAGCAACATATACTATATTAGATAGTTTGAAGTTTAATCAATGAAATTGACTGAAAAAGAACCCCAAAGCCACATCACCTCATTCCCTGCTCCATGCAAAGGGCAGACACTGAGTCACATCTTGTGTCTGATGTAGACAGACTGAAAACTCTGACTTTCTTCCTCCATGAAATTTTAAATTATAGCTTACAATATATTCAGGGCACTGCAAGGCTACGATGACAATCAGTCCTGAAGTGTGGGAATTTTATCTGAGAAGGATTTTAATGAAGATTATGCTAGAGGTCAAAATTTTGTGTTTTTCCTCTGAACATTGGGTCTGTGTTCCCTAATGGCTCGTCTGATGCGTGCTCTCAATCTCATAAATACACCACAAATAATTTATAATCAGGCAGCCAGTAGGAAGCAGCTCTTATGTATAAAGGAAATGAAATGTGTTTCGGGGGCTAATATTGACAGATTTCCAGAAATGTGAGTTCTTTTGTAGTGAAATACATACAAAGTCACACATGAGCATGCACACACACATGCATGTATGCATACACAACAACTAACACTGGCACAAGGTTCCTACATGCCAGGTTCTGTTCTAAGAACTTCACATGTATTAATTCTCCTAAGTATATTTAGATATTTGATAGGTTCTTTCTTCATCCCATTTTGCAAATGGGAGTGAGGTACAGAAAGGTTAAGTAACTTATGCTATTTAGCTCACATAGCTAAGAAGTAGCAGAACAGTGACATTAATGCTGAGTAGTGGGTGCAAAGGGGATGTATCTTTAAGTGCTCTGCTATCCTGGTTCAAGATCCATTCTGAGAGCAGAGAACCTACATATGAATCTCAGTCTCGGCTTTGTAAGTTTGGACAAGTCCCTTAAATATGCTTAGTCTTAGCTTCCTGTCAGTAAACTAGGGTTAGTCATAATATCAATTTCATGATAGTTAAGTAGAGGTAATGAGAAATGTATGCAGACGTGATTTATAAACTCTCAAGTGGTACACAGACATCATCAATCACTTATAGCATGCATCATGCACTCCTGCCTTCCTACTTCACATTCCTGTTTTCCTGCCCTCTTGCCCCATACACCAAATGCTTGAAAAACACACAACACTTAGAAATAATAATTTCTCATAAGATAAATTCCAGTAGTCTTTGAAATATCTTCATAGATAATGACCAATCAATTAATATACATATGAATACGACATTTTACATCTCACAAAAAATGAAGTACTAATTTCTGAGCAGTGGGTAAAAACTTTGCCATCAAGTTATGGGAAATATATGCAGTTTAAAGTCTCTGGTACTCCACTAGAAAGAAAGAAGGGGAAAAGCAGAAAGGCAACAGGGGAAAGAGAGGGGAAAGGGAAAATATGGAAAATGATGAATAAACCTGCTGTAAATAGGGAGGGAGGGAGCAGAGGGGAGGGGTGGGGGAGAGGGGTGAGAACCAAGATGCATCATGTATAGGTACAGAATAAACGTAATGAATGTGACCAATGTATGTAGAATGTACCAATACATGTTCTTGGTTTAAAATAAATAAATAAATAAATAAAAAATAAAGTCTCTAGTACTCCAAACGCTAATGAATAAAGTATTAGTTAATAGTAGAGCTATTACTGCCACCAAAACAACAAGACTCATGTTCTATGTCATAAGTGCACAGAGGGGAAGAGCCTGCCAGTCATTTGAAGTAGGTGTGACTTTAACAGAAGAGAGGCATTGTGAAGAAGTGAGATGAAAAGTGGGACAGGGCACACGACATTGGCTGTAGGTCCAAGTCACTCTCTGTATCCTCCAGAAGATGCTGTATGCTTACTGTATGCCGGTTCCTCTGGTGGTTGGAACTAGCAGTTAATAAATACGATCTCTGGGGTCTGGGAGCAATATGGAAAGGATAAATGAAGGTGTTTTAGGAATTCTCCTGCAGAACACTGAAACAATAGGCAAAATATTTGATTCACTTTTTTTGTTTCTGACTCCTAAGTAGAGGTCATAGCTAGCTTTTGTCCTGTTGAATTTTACATCTAAGAAAGAGAATGAGGTAAGGAGACAGGTATTTACTGAGACTGACTATGCCAACCTGTTTGTATCATCAACTTTATTTTAAAAAATCTTACAAACACTCTCTGTAATGCATTAGTATTATTTCCATTTTATAAATGAAGAAATACTTAAATGACTTGTCCAAGGCCACTCAGTTGTAACTACCATAGTAGATGTTGGGAAGGAAAAAGAATGAAGTATTTAATTATAAGATAAATGATAGAAACAATGGTGCTCTTTAGGGGGAAAAACTGGTGTATTTCTGATTTTAGAAAAGAGGTTAAGCACATGGGTCTTACTTGATTGTGAGTTATTTTAGTTTGACAGTTTAGGTGTGATGTAAATAAGTGGAGATGAGACAACAGAACTGTTATGACGGTTTTTCTGAGAGAGGAGAGAGGGTGTGTCTACCAGGAGCTTCACACTCTTCAGGATGAATGTCATAACACGTCAGCCATGTGTATGCAATATGTATGTACTTTTTCTCCCATTTTTTGATTCTAAATCAGCTTTGATGTGAATGCGTGATAATTTTAGTGAGTCAAAACAGTATTTTGATAAGGTATTCATTCAAATGGTGTTTTTGACATTCAATATAATTCTTTCATATTTTTGTTTAAATTCAGAAAAACAGTTATGAATATAATAATTCTACATATCAATTGTCCATATACATATTTTCAGTGGATGATTTATACAAATTTTGTAATTCTATTTTTTCCCCTAAGGTATGTTTATTTGGGGTATATATGTGTTAAAGTGGGTGTGTATGTGTATGTGTATACATACATATATGAAATATAATTTTATGTCAATCAAATCTAGTAAAAATTTGAGGTTTGTGTTTTGTAAAAAAAATAGCATTCCAAAATTTAGCAAGTCATCAATCATAAAATTCACATATTTTATTCAGTACAGAAGGTTAGAATATACCAAAGATTTCCCATTTGTTTACAAATACAGACTAGATACTACATTTGGACTCAAGAAACCGTAAACAAATTCTATCCTGACTAGTTAGCTCTTCATCTTTGGGTAAATTAATAATATCAACTCCTTGGGACTTTGTTTATCAATAATTTGAGGATACCTTGGTAAGACCTAACTTTCAGGAGTACGATGAGTATTTACTGGTAACATGATAAAGAGTTTAGTACAATATAAAGAATGTACTAGGTGGTAAATACTTATGATTTTCAACTAGTGATTAGTATTACTACTCTTATGATTACTCTTTCTGTATTGGCTGAGCAAAAATGATAGTTTGTATGTACAAGATCTCCTTGTAATTTTACAACACCTCTCTCAAGGGATCCTGAATACTCCAGAGTGGAAGAAATCTGAGTAAGATATCACACGCAGACAGAGTGCAGTGAGGTGAAAATTGCAATGCTGAGAAGTGGATGGTAAAATCAAACTACACTTGTTCTTTTGTTATTCTAGCTGACTGGAACTGAGAATTTTCAATTCCTTCTCTAACCTGAGAAACTTCTCACTGGGAATCTCACAACCATATTTATAATAGAGGAGACAATTTTGTTCTCAGAAAGTCCTCTTAGAAAGGGAACTGCATTGTTGGGAAAATATTTTTCTTGGTGGTGAATGGTGAGAGACTGAGAAAACTGGTTCAGGAAGAATTATTAAATACAAGGCTTGGGATAGAGTTAGGGGGTGGAGAGAGAGGCAGAGATGGGGGAGAGAGAAAAACAGAGAGAAAGAGAGAGAGAGAGACAGAGAGAGAGAAGGCAGCCAGAGGGAGAAGACAGGAGGAACTAGCGCATTACCGACCCCATGTCACATCTGTTGGTGGACATTACCCTCTCCCTCACATTATCATCAGTCAGTCAATATTCCATACAGCCTGAAGAAAAGAAAGAACTGAGAACGACAGATAAGGGGAAAATGATCGATTACTTTAAAAATCAACACCAGTAACCCCTAGAAGCAGTTGTAGGAGAGGCAGGTTCTTCCCAGCCAATACAGGGGTGAGTTTAGTATCTCAGACCGTAGGTTCAGACACAAGCTTTAGACCCAGGTTTAGAACAGAGGGTTCAGGAATGGGGGCTTCTCAGGAGCAGCTAGTCATTCAGCAATATTTACTAAAGGCCTCTGATAGGCCAGAGAGCCTATGGGCCTCCCTTCGCCTTTGGGCAAGAGTGCACAGGTAGGAGTGGTAGTGCAGGCCTGAACTGGAGGTGGAGGCAGATGCCAGCAAGCTGTGAGTGGAGCATCAAGGAGAGGTTCCTCCTTGAGCATTTTCTTCAGAAGGTCTCTAAAACTACTTTCCAAATGACAAAATTATATATCCTATAATCACCATGTTAAAAATCATTTGTGACATGTTTTAAAAACTACAGTGAAAGGAGCTAGAAGATGGTAAGATGTACAGAAATAAAAAATTGCTGGGATGTTCGCTCATTATCCAATAGGATGAGGGCATGAAAGAGGGCTCCCTACACGCCATTCTCTCTATTCAGAGTGAGGAAGTCCTGCTGTTTGGGCTGTTTTCTGCGGAGAAGATGGTGGCCAGAGCAGTTCATACATTTCATTCAGTGTCACTTATGATCATCTTGTTTGTGAGCCTGGGCGGTTATTAACCTTGCTGCATTTCAGTCTTTTACTTGATAAAGTACAGGTCAAAACCCGTCTTAAAGGGTCCTGAGGAGGATATGAGATAATGGCTTTTAAAATTGGGTCAGTTTTTTCTCCTTCCATTCCTTCTTAGTAAGTAGTGATTAACTTTGAATCTGAATGATAAACATTTGCTAGGTGGCTGAGTATTCTTATAGCCAGAGAACAATTTCTCTGTATAAAATCTAACTGTTTAACTGTGGATTAGAACCTCATGTTTAGCTTTGTGTGAGCTATAACCAAAACAACTGAGATAATAACTCTGTGTTGCTTTTATGTTAAATAAACAAAATATTAGGCTTGAAATTGTTTGTTTTGCATTCTAGGGTGAATCACTCAGTCACAGGAATACTGGGGTTAAAAAACGGCAACTCTTCGGTTTCTTACATGAATGATATTATGTTAGTCAGATGATGGCCTTGGAAGAATCCAGTAAGATCATGTAGAACCATATAGAACCTATGGGATGAAGTGCCCAGCTTCATTTAGGACTCTTTGAGTATTAAAAAAAAGAAAAATCCCCCCAATCCAATTGCCATAGTTTATTTCCCAAAGCCACATATACTATCATCTTGGTCACCAATCAGTGATGCTAAGAGGTGAAAGATCATGAAAAGGTGGGGTCCTACTGAAAGGTGATCAGATCACAGGGTCACCACTCTTGGAAAGGATTGATACAGTTCTAGCAGGACTGGGTTGGTTGCCCTGACAGGGGATTGTTATAGAGAAGTACACCTAGCCCCTTGCTGGTCTCTTGCTCCACTTCTTGCCATGTGAGCCTTTTCACACATGCCGTTTGTCCCTATCAATGGCTTTCCTATCATGTAATGCCATTCATTACGTCGTGATGCAACCAAGAAAGCCCTCACCAGAAATGATCAGATGGAACTTCTCAAAGCTTGGATTTCAGCCTCCAAACTATGATGCCGCAAACCTCTTCATACATCACCCAGCATCAGGTATTCTGTTATAACAACACAGAACAGACTATGACACCAACTGACCTCCCAGAAATCTGTTCTTTGCTGACTCTTCCCACATCTAAATAGCACCACCTTTCATCCAATCGCTGAGGGCAAAAGTCCAGAGTTTTCCTTGATTCCTCTCTTTCTCATACCCTCTTCATTCAAGTGGATTGGTGCTCATCAACAACTGAATTGACCGCTGTCCCATAGTACCACTCTCACTGCTAACCACTCTGTTCACAGCTTAATTGTCTCTTGCCTGGATGACAGTAATACCCTCTCAGGCATCTTCCTCAACAGCTGCTTACCAACTTGGGCCTCATACATTCCACATAACATCCAGAGCAGTCAGGTCACCCAGCTGAACTCATAATTTTGAAATTTGTCAGCTTTTTTTTTATATTGTTGAAAGTTACCAAAATCTTTACCACCTTAAGACATTTGCGATCTCTCTTCTGTCTGTCTGTCTGGAAAACTCCTTCCAAGATTTTTGCATGGCTTAGTCTCTAAATTCAGCACTTCCAACAACAGTCCATTTATTCTCCTCTCTTCTCCCGTTTTATTGTTGTTTAAAGCCTCTCTCACTACCTGAAATTTTATTGTGTATTTATTTGCTCATTTTTTATTGCATAGTTTACTAATAGAAAATAAACTTAATTCGGATTGGGAATTTTATTCTATTGCCTCATCTTCAAAGCACAGTTTGTGTTCAAGAAGTACATGTTGAATGGATGAAAGTGAATTTGTGTGTGTGTGTGTGTGTGCATGCGTGCGCACATGAACTATGAGAGGAGTTACACATGAAAGGAAAGATCTAGCAGGCATGAGAAATGAACTGCCTTGAGCACACACAAGCTAATTCCAAATCATAATTTATGCAGCAATTGAATCATTACGCACAGCTGGAAAGACCTATGTCTAGGACAAAAGGACACATGGCTACATGCTTTCGTGTACACCGTTTCATTCATTTCTCACCCTCAACAAAACTGGTGTTTTTCTCATTTGAAACAGGTAAGGAAATAGAGATCTAGAAAGGTTAAATCACTTAATTAAGTGCATGCCAGAAAGTGCTGGAGCTGAAATTTGAACCTATGTTTTAGGACTTCCACTCTTGCATTTCCCCCTAAATCTATCACTTCTATGTTGTTACCAACATTAGAAAAGCTCAGCAGAAGCCCAATATACTATCTTATGTAAAGAGAAAAAAGACAGAGGACAGAAGTAATGAGAATGGGTCTCAGCTTTAGTCCCCTATTACTCTATGTAAGTACTTGTGTCCTTGAATGTACTGTCAGTACACACTTCTTAGAAAAATACTGTATACTTCTTTCATTCTTACTGATTTTTTGGGAAATTGCTGATATTCTAGCATTTTGAGCTATAAAAGTAGCAATTCTATATAATTCAACTTAATTGAATGAGCATTTCTTGAAGTCTAATATCCTCCTACTTCTACTACTTTCTGACTGATTAGCTATTTGTTCATGATTAATGATAGTGGAGGTACACATCCCTCATGTAAACAGATGGAGAACAGATACAACAGTTTCTATTTCTCAGTACATCTAATACATTTCATAAATGTCACGGGGCTGCAGTATGTCTGCAAAGAATCACATCAATGGTTTCAATCTCCCTATTTCTTTAGTTCAGTAGAGAGCTTCATTCACTTAAGCCTCCAACCCAATGTATATGTGGAATAACCAATTTAAAAGGTTGGAAGCAAAGGCATTCATAAAAAGCAAAATTCACAATAACTACCACTTACATTGTCTTAGGCACTATGCTAAAGCTTTATGTATTTTATCACAATGAATCTTTACAACAATAATGCAAGGAGGAAAACAGTATTCTCATTTCATAGAAGAGGAGATTAAGGCATTCGGTGGTAGAGGAAGTTGACCCGTCTTAGGCCCCAGGTCTGGCTGACCCAGAGTCTACCTAGTTAACTACCTGAATGCACTGCATCATCTCCACCAAATAGGAACCCGGTGCTTTGCATGTGAGAATACAACATTTAGACTGTCCTGGAATTAGGCATCCCATATTAATTCTGCTCTCTGCCATCCAATATCCCACTGTACCTAAAACCAAAGAGCTAAATTTGCCAAAGCCAGGGAGTTCAGAGAAGAGCACTTTCCATGAAGTAGGAGCCTCTTTTAGCCTATTTCTTACTAAATACAACCATGCAGGTCAGGGTCATTACAGGTAAACCTCACACTACACAGAGGAAAAACCAAAATGGGGGTGGTACATCAAAATGGCAACATCGAAAATAAATAATACAAAACCATCAACGCAAACTAACAATACAAAACTCAGCCCTGTTTTTTTCCTCAAAGTACTTAAAACCATGTTCTCACAGCACTAAGTAAGGAATTTGGTTAAACATAATGAACAACAAAGGTTTCTCTGTATTGTAGTGAGTTACTGAATGTGTTTACAGCTTTCACTGAAGAAACTAGAGATAACACAATTTTTCTCTCTGAAATGACTCACTTCTGACTTTGGACCTTTTACCTCAGAGTGAGCAAACAGACTAGGTGGCCTCCCATGGTACCCTATACGTCCCTACAATCTGTGTTCAGATGATAGTTCCAAACAAAGACAGTTCAGAGCTCTTTGCCAGCAACCATGATTAGCACAGTTCTCTCAAGGCTTGGCAGATGCCAGATATCAAGGCGTCTTCAGTTTTAGAACCAGAGTCAGCTGCCCATGAAAAGGATCTAGACAGAACGAGAGGAACAGACATGTCGAGGGTAACCTCAAACACACAGGAAGGTGACTACGATATTGATCACACAAACAGGAAGAGTACAACTGCACACTTTGCACATACTGCCGTGAGCTGTCTTACCCACCTCGCAGGACTCCCGTGCATAGTAAAGCGTTTCAGAAGACAAAAAGCAGGGATTACATATTGTTTTCTTTATGTTAAAGAAAGTCCTATAGCTATTCACCTTGTTTTATATGGGGATAGTCATACTAAAACATTACACGCAATTCAGTTGACTGTCTTCCATTTAAAAACTGTCTTTGTGCCTCATCAGCCTCCGCCAGCCTCTCAGTTTCCACAAGGATCCAGTTGTCACCAAAATCATACACTCGTTTTCACTTCATCTCTGTAAACCCACATCCCGACGCTGGGAAATTCCCACCCCGGTACTCAGATTGATTTCTCTTACTTTTCTACTTCTGTCAAGTTATTGGCAAAGATGTTAATGATAACACAGTAGGCTGTGGCCCCCAATAACTCACCATCAATTGGATAAATTTTGACCGAAAACTCCCCTTTAGGTTTTTGCCCTCACCTATCACTGATACACTCCCACTTTATATCACTTCCTAAATGCTCATATTTTATAATATTTGAATATTAATCCCAAGAGTGGGAAGAGATGAATAAATTGGAAATTGTAATCATTTAAATATCAGCCATAGAAACAATGACCACTTAAATTCTGATATATTGGCTCAATGTAATGTATGTACTCTTGTGAATTTAGTCAACAGTTATTTATTGTGTTTATGCACCATATGTTGTGCAAGATAAGGGAAGCGAAGAAAAGTGCCTCTGGGTGGAAACAGTCCAGTAGGTGGTAAGAGAAGCAAAAGCAACAACGACAAAAAGTAGTTATATAAAGTGGTAAAAGTCATAACTGAGGTGAGAAGGGTGTCCCGTGCAAGAAGAAAGGCAGGAGTGATCAATGCAAAGAAAGTCTGATGACAGGATATCAGGATATAAAGTCAAAACTGAATAATTAAAATTATATTAATGCTGTAGATATATTAAATATGAACCAGAAAAGTATTAGAAGGCAGTGAGGGAAATTTGATAAGAGGGAAAATTTAGTTTTTTGTTTTTCTTTATTTTTGTAATACATGAAAAGTTATTCATTTTGTAATAAATTAAAATTAATAAATGAAATAGTAAATGGAGCCTTGGGTGAAGCACCACTTACTAAAATGGATCTTTCTTAAATAAAGGTGGCATGAAAACAAATTGACAAACTATATACAGGCACACGGAACTGACTTGGTGACCAATCTCAGTATTGCTGAAAAGGCCACACGTGAGAACTAGGGGAACCATTTTTCCCTTGTAGTAACTGGAATATGCTGTCCTTGTACAGGAAGCCAACTGGAGAATTAATAATTCTCTGGCTAAAAAGCATTAATCACCTGACCATGGTACATGCAAATGGTTTATTGACAGATATGCTTAATTTACGGATAGTGCTACATTTGTCCAATGCTCTGGAGTTCATAGGGTAAATGTTTGAATGACAGCTAAATTTTGGGTTCTTTTAATGTTATACATTACATTTGGTGACTTTTTTCCTTTTTCCCTTTGTCATTTCACATACTCCCTTGGTTAAGAAATAACATTTTTTTTCTCTTTTGGCAGAGGTAGTATTGAGGCTACAATGTAGATAGTTACAAGATTATCATTGATTCTTCACGAACAATATGTGATCAATTCTTATTTATGATTAAAAGCCTATATCAGGTTCCCCTCCTCAAAATCTTTCCTGTTAACAATGAACTCTAAGTGGATTTTTGCCCATTTAGTTGTGCCTTCCTTTTTAAAATAGGTTAAAAACTGATTGCTCATCAGTGGCTAAATATTTATGTGTTAGGCTTCACTACTTTGCTTAATTGTAAGTTCCTTAAAGAGAAATAATCTCTTTAAATGGTAATATTTACCACTTAGGCCTACTACCTAGCATATGGCTAAAACATACAAAGAGTTCAATATGTATCTCCCCCCTCCAAATAAATCTATATTGTCACATACACACATACATCCCTATTATTTTCAGCTTTAGTTAACTAAGTTTCAAAGAATTTCTTGTGTAGAGCTATATCACATTGAATTTTTAATCTCCCAAAGAATTTAATACACACACACACTCACACACACTCAGCAAGATTCTTTGCAAAACCATCAATTATTTCTGACATATACTAGTTCTTGCTGATTTTATACAAAGCTTAATCAAAGCCCAGGACAACATTCTGCAGCATCTGTAACTGAGTGAGACACTTAGGCTACTCAGGGCCAAAGCTAATTATCTACATTCACACCTACCTGGCAGATGTGAAAGGCTTAAGATGTGCATGTGCTCGTTAATTAAGGGTCAAGCTGTTCTCTGTAGAATTCAGCAAAACTCCAGCTGAAATATAATGGCTTTCATTTTGAGGTGGAATTCCCAGGTTATTAAGCACTTTGAGATGTGATTCTTTTTGACATAAGTGAGAGAATCTAAATCCAGATTAACTTCAATCCTAGCTCCGCTTCTTTAAGCAGTGTGACTTTGAGCGGATCTTTGCTCCTTGTTGAGCTTTACACCACTGCCTATAACACAGGGTATTTTTTCTAATGGATCATTCAGTATGTTTTCTGTTCAGACTATGAGTCTCTATATTTAATTGAACTCCAAGAACCAATTTTTATTGTGCACTTACTATGTGCTGGGCAATTTGCTTTAATGGGTTTGTACTGTGTACTGAAATGATGCCATTTTAAGTTTAACCATAATGGAGTCGTCTTTATGAAAATGTGTTTTTTTTGCCTTGTTGGAGAACTACACGTAAGTCAGTAGTTTGTTCATTCTTTCAGATATAACGGCTTTAAAACAAGTTGAATACTGCTTTAGTGCACCCATTTTCAGTGCCAAACAAATCAGTCATTTCCAGAGTGTGCTCAGTGGAGCAGCTGACACACTCGTAAGGCTTCCTAGAAGGCACATGTTATAAATAGGTTTCAGGAAGAGGGTTCACACAGCCTTTTTTTCTGAGATACACTTCAGTCTATGATTTAGTCACAGTTTCAACATTACAATGTGTTAATTTTCTACAATAAGCTTACTTGATACCCACCATGGTAGCTTCACTCCAAGATGATGTCCATCAATCCTTTTCTTACCTGTAAACTCAGGCCATCCCGCCCATGAAAGGAAAGGACTATTCCTCTTCCCATTTGAATCTGGGCTGGCATATGGCTACTTTGGTCAAAAAAATACATAGAAATGGTGTTGTACACTTCTGGCTAGGTCACAGGAAGCCTTCCAGCGTTCAGCTGCATGTTTTAGAATGCTCACTGTGGCGAGCCTCTGCACTATACACGGTCTACCTGTGTAGGGGCCAGTATGCTGTGGGGAAGCCCAAGCTAACCGAGTGCTGAAACTTCGTGGGGAGGTGCCTGCGTGGCCCTCACAGTCCCAGCCCAGACACCGCTGAGGACTCTGGATGACTCCAGTCCGAGCCACCATCTGAATCCAAATTCATGACCACGTGAGTGACTGCCTTCCTGCTGATGCCTACAGTTGCCAGAGCATAAGAGATAAGAATAATTATTGCTTTAAATCTACATTTTTTGTGCTTTGTTTTGCCTTCTGTAATTATTTAAAAAACACATGTTTTAGTTACTTTTCTCTCGTTGTTGGGACAGAATACCCGACACCCAAAGTTAGGGGAAGAAAGGTTTATTAGCTCACAGTCTGCAGAGGTTTCAGTCTATAGTCCGCTGGGTCCGAGGCAGGGCGGCATGGCAGAGGCAGGGTGGACCGGCAAAGCAGACCGGCAGCCGACTGGCAGCAAAGCAAAGTGAGGAAATGCAAGGAATGTATGCAAATAAGCAATGCAAACAAGCAGCTAGTTAGCTTCTTCCTGTATCTTTTATCTAGGCTACCTGCCCCCAGGGCGGCCCGCACTCCCACCCCCAATCTCAGTCTCACATCCTTGATCCCAGCAGAACGATGCCAAACTGATCAATGGATCAATTTAGTAATCACACACTCTAGATCCAGCT
>PVJO010008745.1:70851-73592 GCA_004026905.1 Hystrix cristata | reverse complement strand
GAAGGGCTTTGTGGATACTCCACTAGAGATATTATTTGATTCAAGTCAATTCAAGGTTTCTTTTTTTTTTTTTTGGTGCTGGGGATTGAACTCAGGGCCTTGTGCTTGCAAGGCAAGCACTCTAACCGCTGAGCTAAATTCCCAGCCCGATTCAAGTCAATTCAATTCAAGATTCTATACTGAGTACTTACTAATGTATAAGCACTGGGGTGGGAGGGTAGATGAGGCAGTGATGAAAATAAATCATACCTTAAAGCTCATCATCTGTTGATAGTCTTAAATCTTCTTGAAGACTGTTCTGATTCAGACACTTCTCTTAAAAATCTTTAATGGGGCTCTGTGTTAGCTTTTCTTTACTACAACAAATGCCTCAACATATTATCGACATATAAAGAGAGCAGGCTTATTATGGCTCCCTGTTACGGAGATTTCAGTCTGTAATTTGTTGCTTTGGGCCCCTGGTGGCACATCCTGGCAAGGAGTACATGATAGGGGAAGGGGAAGTAAAAAGAATTAAGATGTGTTGTTTTAGTTACTTTTCTCTCGTTGTTGGGACAGAATACTCGACACCCAAAGTTAGGGGAAGAAAGGTTTATTAGCTCACAGTCTGCAGAGGTTTCAGTCTATAGTCCGCTGGGTCTGAGGCGGCGGGGCGGCATGGCAGACCTGCAGCCGACCAGCAGCAAAGTAAAGTGAGGAAAATGCAAGGAATGTATGCAAATAAGCAATGCAAACAAGCAGCTAGTTAGCTTCTTCCTGTATCTTTTATCTAGGCTACCTGCCCCCAGGGCGGCCCGCACTCCCACCCCCAATTTCAGTCTCACATCCTTGATCCCAGCAGAACCACACCAAATCAATCAATAGATCAATTTAGTAATCACACACTCTAGATCCAGCTATCTTTTACCACATGAGGCTTTGGGGGGACATCTAGACACAAACCATAACATGTGTTATGCACATGTACCAACTCTCCGTGAGGACTGTAATTACTATGTACTGCAAACTTGTACCAATGGCTGGGGATTCACCTCAGGTTAAAGTGCTCGCCTTGCAAGCACAAAGCCCTGAGTTCAATCCCCAGCACCAAAAAAAAAAAAAAAAAAAAAAAAAAAAAAAAAAAAAAAAAAAAAAAAAAAAAAAAAAGGTACCAGTAACATTTTTTAAAATTAAATTTAAAAACAGAGCGCATGATGCAGCAAAACTGCTGACTTCATGGTCAGGAAGTGAAAGCATAGAAGGAGAAGGCAAGAATCCCACTGTTCCCTTTAAGGTCGTGCCACTAATAACCTAAAGCCCTCCCACTAGAGCCCACCTCTTCAAGTTTCCGCCACCTCCCAATAGTGTTAAGCTGGGGACCAGAATTTTATGGGAGTCATTTAAGATCCTAACTATGGAAGTGTCTTTGGCTTTCAGATCTTTGGATCTTAGAAAACTGCTACTTTTTCTTCTCCCAGTGCTACAGATTGAGCCCAGGGCTCCTTGCTAGGCAAGCGCTATACCACTGAGGTACATCCCCAGCTAATTGACTGCCAGATACTGAGATTGGAGTTGGTTAGACTACTTCAGGAAATTACTTTCTTTTTGTGGGGGCAGGAGGTTCTGGGGATTGAATTCATGGCCTTGTGCTTGCTAGGCAAGCACTCTACCACTGAGCTAAATCCCCAACCCCAGAAATTACATTCTTGATGGCAATAATGTTGGTGGCTTTTGAGTTACCAACGCAACATGCTTGTATCAATCTGATACATAGCTGTAATAGTCACGATTTTGCAATATGTAGTTACAATCATCTATCGCTTTATGACTTCCAGTATAGCTGCGCATGAACGATTACATATTGAAATACATATTTTATATAAGTCACTTTCGTATGTGTGTGTGTGTGTGTGTGTGTGTGGTACTGGAGAGTGAACCTAGGGCCTTGAGTATACTAGGTAAACATGCTAGTACTGAGCTATAACCCCAGCTCTTTTTATTTTATTTTGAGACGTGGTCTTGCTAAATTGCCCAAGTTGGTCCCAAACTTGTAATCCTCCTTCCTCAGCCTCTCTAAGTCGTGGGATTACAGGTTTGCACCACAATTTCTTCTCTATGTTACAGTTAGGGCACTATATTGAGGTTTTGAAAATACATATACGTAGTTAGTTTAACTGTAGTATCTATGGGCCTCATTTAAGAATAGTAGGGAGGAAATTACAAAAAAAGTGTTTTAAACAGTTCAGAACTACTGATCTACTCAAATCTAAATGATTTATCCTGGTGCTTATATTCCTCACTTTCTTGGCCCACACTTATTTCTCTTTGCTATACCTAAAATCAGGCCAAATTCCTTTACTTTATATCCCCAGTATTGGAGCAGTGATTTCCACTTCCGCAGCCCATTTGAGTTCATTTTGTTTTTTTATATTGGATACTGCCACCTTTTGCACATCTAATTGACCTAAGAAAGCCTATTCATAGCTTGCCCAGTTGCCCAAGAGAGTTGTTCAATAGCAATGATAATAATTAACCAGACTAATCAAGTTTTCTCTTGCAAGAATTAAATCTGAGCTGGACACAGTGCCCATGCTTATAATTCCAGCTACAAAGGAGGTTGAGGCAGGAGGATAGCAAATTCTACCCATCCTGGGAAACTTGATGAGACCTCATCTCAAAATAAAAAATAAAAATGCCTGGAGAGGGGTTGGGGATTTAGCTCAGTGGTAGAGCTTTTGCCTAGCAAGCACAAGGCCCTGAGT
>PVJO010008745.1:45851-65851 GCA_004026905.1 Hystrix cristata | reverse complement strand
CCTCATTATCATAAATATGGTTGTTGATGCAATTCCTTCCTACTATGTTTGCTAAAACCACTGTGTAAAAAGACTCTCAGCCTTCTGTGAGAGCATACCCTGAGACAGAAGCCTATATATTTATTTTGGAGTATTTTTCCAGAGAGGCCAAGTGAGGGACAACATGAGGATGAACAAGGAAAAAGGCAGAAGTCAATATAAAGGTGGGCTCTGGAGTTAGCCACTGTTCTGCACAATTGGGTACTAGATCTGGAAGGTGTGAGACCATCTGAGGAGCTATTAGAAATGCATCTCAGGGGCTGGGGATTTAGCTCAGTGGTTAGAGTGCTTGCTTAGCAAGCACAAGGCCCTGAATTCAATCCCTGGCAAACCCCCCCCCCAAAAAAAAAGAAAAAAGAAATGCATCTCATGGCCAGATGTGGTGGCACACGTCTGTAATCCCAGCACTCAGGAGGCTGAGGCAGAAGGATCACCATAAATTCGTAGCCAGCTTGGGCTACATAGTGAGTTCAAGGCCAGGCTGAACTACATAGTGAGACTCCACCTTAAAAAAAAGGAAAGGGAAGAAAGCATCTCCAACTGTTCATCTAAGGGAAGAGACAGAAACTTTTACCTGGCTATTCCTGTTTTGGTCCAGGGTAGTCTCAGAAGGTTTAAACCTTCTGCTAGGCACGGCCAGGTTACACAGGTGCAAACACCCAAGCAGAATCACAAGATGTATATTGCAAAAGTCTTAGCAGGAAGTGAGAGGTCAATTGCAGGTGTGAAATGAGGAGCTATCGGGTTGCACTTGCAGGAAACTGGTTTCAGACCACACATATTGGTCACTCCATCACCAGCAGGCATTAAGAGGTACAAAAGAGGCATGAGAAAGACCTATGAGCTTTACTTCCTGAAACATTGCTCTCTAGCTTTCTCACAATGCTTGTATGGTATTACTTCTCTCCTAGACTCTTGCAACCCACCTTCATATGCTTTATCTGCTGTCGCATCGCTTTCCAGGTCAGCCCTTATACTACCACATAAGTGATCTTTCTAAAATACCAATGATTTTCTGGTTCAAATAATAAGGATGAAAAAAAATTTAAAAAAATAATAATAAGGACGAGGACAAAAACAACATTAATTGTGGGGGGCACAAACATTCAAATTGTAAATTACAGCACCATGTACATATCTGTTCAGAATTTTTGCTCAGTTTTTAATTGTTTGCTTTCTTATTTTTGAGTTTTAAAAATTCTTTGTAAAAAAATAAAAATAAAAATTCTTTGTATATTTTGGATATAAGTCCTTTTGCCAGTATGTGTTTTGCAAAGAGTTTTCTCTTGGCCTGTGGCTTGTCTTTCCTTTCTTTTTTTTTTCTTGTGGGGGTGATGGGGATCAAACTCAGGGCTTTGCCATTGCTAGGCAAGCGCTCTACCACTTGAGCTAAATCCCCAACCCCCATTTTTTTTTTTTTCCTTTAAACTAGGTTTGGACCCAGAGCCTTCACACTGAGCTACATCCTTAGCCTTTCTTTTTTTTTTTTTTTTGCAAAGTTTTTCTAAATCACTAATTGCCCAGGCTGAGCTGGATTTGAAATCCTCCTGCCTCAACCTCCCACCGTGCTGGGATTACAGGCGTGCGCCACCACGCCCAGCTTCAAATACAGGTTTTTGTATGAACACAGCTCCTCCTTTTTTTTTGCAATAAATGCCCATTTTTGTAATTTCTTTGTCATACGCTGGCTATATCTCTAGATTATAGAGAAATTACCAAACCATTTTCTAGAATGACTGTGCCATTTTTACATCCTTGCCAGCAGTGTATGCATGATCTAGTTTGTCTGCATTTCTGCCAATATTTTATGTTGTTACTATTTTTTTTTTTTCAGTACTGGATATTGAACCCAGGGAGCACTGAGCTAGATCATTAGCTCCTGCTGCCCTTTTGGAGACAAGGTCTTGCTACGTTTTCCAGGCTGGCCCCAAACTTGTGATCCTTTTGTGTCAGCCTCCTGAGTAGCTGAGATTACCAGTCTACCAATGCCCTCAGCTACTATTAGTCTGTTTTCTCTTGCTATAACAAAATATCTGAGACTATGTATTTCATTAAGTAAAGAAGTTTATTTAGCTCACAATACTGGTGGCTGGAGCATGAAAAGAACATGGCACTGGTATCCTCATGAGGACCCCCCAGGCTATATCACACCACAGTGGAGAAAGGGAAAAAGTATCAGCTATGTATAGAAAAGGCTAAGAAATGGGGTGGCTTCAATTTATATCAACCTGTTCTCATGATAACTAACCTGGGTCCCATAAGAACTGAATTAATCTCTTCTGAGGGTGGTGTTCCTGACAATATAATTACCTCCCTCTCACTCCCTGCATTTTGATAATCTGCAGCCTCTAAACTGGGGCCAAACTTCCAGGATATGGACCTTTGGGGGACGCATTCAAATATCCAAGTCATAGTGGTTGCCATCATCTTCCAGGATGCAGGAGACTGGAGGATTGCAAGCCCAGTCACAGCCCTCCTTCCTGGAGATTGGCCATTCTGAACACAGGCTAGAGTTTTCCAGAGATTGGACCAGAGTTACCTCCCAAGTATTCTGACTTTTTTCTCTTGAATTTTCCTGTTGTACTGGCTTTCTATATGAGATATTTACTTGGCATATCTGCAAGGTAACTAGCATATCTCATCCTCACAGTGAATGGGTAGGCAGAAGGAAACCTTTCCCTGGTGAGTTAAAAGAATAAGCCTGATAGATAATATCTCTTTTGATCCTTGCGGTTACCCTGAATACTTACGGTGATAAAAAGAGTATTCATCTGAGTATGTACTTCAGTGGTAGAGAATTTAGCATGTGGAAGACCTTGGGCTCAATCTCCAGTACCAAAAATCAATAAATAAGTTAAAAAAAGAAAAGAAAAAGAAAATTAAGAGTATCCACCTTTCTACAGCAACCTAAAAGATTTGTCTGCTTCTAACCATAGTGGAGTAACAGTAAGAAGCTCCTGCTATAAATAACTAGAAACTGGACAAAAATATCTGAGATAACCTTTTTAAAGATACCAGGTAAGAAATAGGTTAGGATTGTGATGCCCAAGAGAAGGAAACAAATGAGTTAAGTCCTGAAATGTCCCTAGTTTTCTTCCAGAGAGTTCAGTGTAGACCACAGAACAGGGAATGGGTTCCCACAAAGAGCACTTTGGGCTTACTGACGCAGGACAATTTGAAGTTTAGCTGGTTGAAGCGGGTGGAAATAATAGGGTAGTTTCTGCAAGTTAGAAATTACACAGAAAAAGAGCTCCAGAAATCCACATAGTGTCCCTGAATCTTTGCTGGTTCTTATGGTTTTTCATGGTGGAAGAAAGGAAAATTTGAGGCTAAAAAACTTCTACAGGCCTGACAGGGCTGGACAACTATAGATCCCACCAACCAGAGTACCTGTGGAATCAACAGGAACCCCCAAAAGGCTACATTTTATTAGTAAAGTAAAATATCCCTATAGTAAGTAATAACAGACTTACATTTAAAAACTTTTAAACCAGATCTAGAAGTATCATACTGAACATCAAACAATTTAATCGCCTATTAGAACAAACCACAGCATTCATTTTAAAAAAATAAGAAAACTCACTCACTTTCATAAAATTTATGATATCACACACCATGTCGGTATTTAATTAAAAAATTACCAGACCTGGCAAGATGTAACAGACTATGAAGAAACTACTAATATCAAAAATGAGAGAGGACATTGCTAGGCATTAAAAAAGTACTGGGTAGGGGTTGGGGATTTGGCTCCGTGGTTAGAGTTCTTGCCTAGCAAGCACAAGGGCCTGAGTTTGATCCCCAGCACACCTCCCCCAAAAGTTAAATTTAACTCTAAGTTAAATTTACAATTAAATTCTTTACAAAAAGAAAACTCCAAGTCTTGGATGGTTTCACTGAATTTTACTAAATGTTTAATGAAGAATTAATGTCAGTTCTCCCCAAATTCTTTCAGAAAACAAAGAGTAAGGAGCCTATTTTATTTTTGTATATTGAGACGGGGATTCACTATGTACTTCAGGATGGCCTCGAACTTATGGCGATCCTCCTGCCTCAGCCTCCCAAGTGCTGGGATTTGGGTTTGATACCCAACAGTGGAAAAAGATTAGTTTCCTAGATATAAGCAACTACTAGTTGGAAAATGAAAATTTAAAATATCACTAGAAATAGCATAAAAAGCATGAAATGTTTGGTAATACATGTTACAAAATACGTGTGATTCCCATATATTGAAATTAACAATATTGCTAAGAGAAATTTTTTTTTTTTTGGTGTGGGGGATAGAACTCAGGGCCTTGGGCTCGCTATGCAAGCACTTTAGCCACTGAGCTAAATCCTCATCCCTGCTAAGAGAAATTTTAAAAGATATAAAGAAATATATACTATATTCATGGATCAGAGCATTCCATTTTTCAGTAGAGAGCTAGGGATTGAACTCAGGACCTTGTGCTTGCTAGGCAAGCACTCTACCACTGAGCTAAATCTCCATCCCCAGAGCATTCAATATTATCAAATGTTAATTTTACCCAAATTCATGGTGTTGGGGATTTAGCTCAGTGGTAGAGAGCTTGCCTAATAAGCACAAGGCCTGGAGTTTGATCCCCAGCACCTTCCCCCTCCCCAAATTACCCCATTTATGTTTAAAGTTAATAACCATCAAAATTTTAGCAGATTTATAAATTAGAAATTAACTAGGTAGAGCTGGGCAGAATGGTGCATTCTTGTAGTCCCAGTTACTCAGAAGGCTGAGGCAGGAAGATTGTAATTTTGAGGCCAGACTAGACAAATTAGTGAGATAATGTCTCAAAATAAAAAAGGGCTGGGAAAAAAAAAAAAGGGCTGGGGACATAACTCAGTGGCAAACATGAAGCCCTGGGTCAAACTCCACCTTTGCAAAAATAAAAGAATAAAATTTAAGAAATGAAAATAAAAAAAGAATGAGCTTTCAAAAAAAATGAGCTTTCAATTCTGGCTCAACCACTTGAAGTCATCACTAGTTCATTTATTCTTTTCTTCATTTGTTCATGAAAATATTTATTGAACAACTAGACATTCAAACTTTGTGGTATAAAGTGAGAATGCAAAGGTGAAGAAGTCATCACCCTTGTTTTCAAGGCCCTCAGAATGAGGAGTGGGGCAGAAAGAGAAATTCATATTACTATACAGATTATATCAGTACAATAATAAAGCTTCCTACAAATTACATTTAAGAAGATTTTATGATTTTTCATAATTTAAGTAGTCTGTCTGAGCTTTGGATTCTTCACTGTAAATTATGAATAATTATATCTCACTTCCAGGCACAGTAGCTGGCAAATAAGAGGTACAGTACTAATGTTACAAAACCACTACTCCAGGAAAAGGTTTTTGTGTACCTTTCTCCTTTTTTGTAAACTAAAAATAAGAAGTTATCATTTAACAAATACTGTTTGAAAACTTGTAATTCTTTTTATCAGTTTATAGAATTTTATAACAATACCCAATGTAAAAGTTCCCGAAATTTCATGTCCTAGAAAATAAATTTTTTTCATTGGCCAGCCTTGCTTCCGCGTCTTTCTCCATGTTACAAAGTTGTATGCTTTCATGCTGCTACAAGATATATATATTATAAATACATATGCTCATACCATCCTCTTGCCTCAGTCTCTAGGCATGTGGAACTATAGGCATATGTTACTATGACTGGCAATATTTGTAAGTTTTAATGATTGTGAAATATTTAATTGACTGAATTTTTGTAATTTGCTGAACCTTTTTCATATTGTTGGAAATTTAATGAATTTATTTATTTATTTAGTGCCAGGGATTGAACTCAGGACCTTGTGTTTGCTAGGCAAACACTCTAACCACTGAGCTCAATCTCCAGGCCCTTGGTGGAAATTTAAGAAGCTGCTTCGGAGCCATGAAAAATTTGAACAGAGATCACAGGCATTGAAAGGCTATTTAAGCTTCTTGCTAAGTGACCTTGTGCAAGTTACTTAACCTTTCTGAAACTGTCTCTCACTGTTTTAAAGAAGGTGAAATTTAATATGGATTATGCTTTAACCTTTATAAAAAGTCCTAGCTAGAATTTAGATATTCATTAATTTCACTATTTTGTAATTAATTATATGCAATACCTTTCACTGTAAAGCTCATTTAATCTTTGTGTTACAGTATTTTCTCGGGATAAAAATCTCATAAATGGGGTTACCAAAGAGTATAAATATTTTTATGCCATTTAGAAATATAACACAGATTGGTTTTCAAAAAGTTTCCTTCAATTACGCAGCTACTAGCAACAAACTGTACCATACATTGCGTCCAATTCTTTAGGCATGTTATAAGAAATCTTCATAATTGATTGTCTTCATTTTTTTTCCATGGCTTTTGAACGTTTTTCCTTTTTGAGTAGCTAAGGCTGCGAGGGCCAGCCACGTGGGCTGCAAACAGCGCCTGGGGACTACATCTCCCAAGGTGCTTCGTGATCGCGCAGACAGGAAGTGCCCGGAGCATCTCCCGCCTCCACGCCGAAGCGAAGAGGTTCTATCCGGGGCCTTGGCGCTTCTCTTTCCTTTCGCGCCGGTTGCTGCTGCGGAGTGCGGCGGGTCCATGTGCGCAGTGAGTGGCGCTATTCCTGGCTCAGTAGCACCCGTGCCTCGGGTTTGACCGAGCCCGCGCCCCGATGGACCCCAACACCATTATCGAGGCCCTGCGGGGCACCATGGACCCAGCCCTGCGCGAGGCCGCGGAGCGTCAGCTCAATGAAGTAAGGACGCCCCGGGCGGCTGCGGCGGCGGCCGGGCGGGATGTAGCAGGCCGAGTCCTCTGGGCCTGACGGGGGACGCTGACCGGCCTCGCAAGAGGGCCCAGCTGGAGGGGTGGGGCTGAGACCTGACGGCAGTACCACGCCGGGGCGCCTCAATCTGGCGTGGTGGCAGCGGCGGCTTCCTTTGCGTCGTGTCCCGGGCTGGGCCTCTGGCCTGGCCGGGGCGAGGCGGGCGTGACGGGCTGGACACATGGCCGGCTCGGGTGGCCGGCTGCCCGCCCTTTGGCTCACTCCCAGCTGGTTCCTCGTGCCCAGGCGGGGGCGAAACTCACTGGGAGGTGTCTCAGGCGTTTCTGGGACCAGTCTCGCCGGCGCCAGGTCTGGAGGGGCTCCTGGGAATGCGTACTGGTCCGCGGGGGGTGCGCCTGTCAGTCTTGTCACTTCTCTGGGCTGATCTGTGGCCTGCCTGTAGGACACAACTTCCTTCTGGCCGGCGAGCTCCTAAGGAACGCGTTCAGAGGCCAGCCTTGCGCCTCCCTGGGAGGGGAGGGGTAGTGCGGGCTGCACATGTGAGTCTGATCCCTGCTTTTCTACTGTCAGAACGCCACGGTTGGGAGGCGGGGTGATATAGTGGAAAGGGTCAGGTGAGGTGCATCGTTCTAGGTATAGGTGCACCGCTGATTTCTTGAGTGACCTTGAGCAAGTTGCTTAACCTCTTCACCCTGAATTTTTCCCATTCATAAAATTAGGCCACAGGCTTGTTATGACGATCAGGTGAAACAGTGTAAGTACCTGAGCGCCTTGAAACGTGCCAAGTCCCCATCATTTCAGGTACTGCATTTACTGAGGGTTGGTTTCTTTTTTCCTCATATATTTGGGAGAGCACCCTTCAAAAACGACATTATTACATGAATGTTTTATTGTACTATTTTAATCATCATTCTTTGTTTCTAAACTTGTGCACTGCAGTTAATATTTGGGTATACAAATACAATATATACCTGTCAGGGTTTTTTTTGTTGGGTTTTTTTTTTTTTTTTTTTTGAGACAGGGTCTCGCTGTGTAGCCCAGGCTGGCCTCGAACTCGCGGCCATCCTCCTGCCTCTGCCTCCCAAGTGCTGGGATTAAGGGTGTGCGCCACCACACCCAGCGAATTTATGGCTTTCCTAATGAGGTTTAGTGTACATTTTTTTTTTTTTTTTTTTTTGGTGCTGGGGATTGAACTCGGGTCCTTGTGCTTGCAAGGCAAGCACTTTAACCACTGAGCTAAATCCTCAGCCCCTAGTGTACATTTTTTAAAGAAGGTCCAGTTTAAAGAAGAAATTCAGTTATTTCTACTGATTATTTAAAAATTATGTTGGTTTATCGGGAGCAGCAGGAATACTACTGATTGAACAACATCAATACACACTTCTGTACAATATACAGTTCCCTGCCCTCAAGGAAATTGTATTTCGAGACCAACCACAGTTGAGATGAATTAAGTGTAGAATTATTTCAAAATAAAAATCTTTTACTATGTAAATGATCATCAGTGTATTAAATAATGATTGCATACTCAATTTTTTTTTTTTTTTGAGATGGTTTCCTTATGTAGTTCAGGCTGCCCTCAAACTTACTACGTAGCCCAGGCTAGCGTCAAGCTCACAGCCGTCCTCCTGCCTCAGCCTCTTCAGTGCTGGGATTACAGGTGTGCACCGCCACGCCTGCTGCATACTCAGATTCTTAGACTCAAAGTTACCTTGGGAGGAGCTGAGGTTTCTTTTGGATATAAAGCGGTGAGTTAAATTCCCACTTTGAACCACTACTAAACTATGGAATTATGGGTCACCTTTTGTTAAGATTTATACTGTGATAGACACATGTCATTGAATATTTCTTTGCTTATGAAATATTATGTAATGCAGGTATAAGTCTAGAAAACCTAGAAGTTTAGTTATAGTGATTTCTACCATGCTACTCTAAAACAGCACATTTTTTGAACACATGTGCTTGCTTGTGAATGTTAATTTTAAAAATCAGTGAAGTAGGGGCTGGGGATTTAGCTCAGTGATTAGAGTGCTTGCCTTGCAAGCACAAGGGCCTGAGTTCGATCCCCGGCACCACAAAAAAAAAAAAAAAAAAAATCAGTGAAGTAATCACTGATTGTAAAAATGTTTTCAAAGTATAGTGTAGACAGTTTCAAAACAAAACAGTACTCTGGCCACTGAACCTTTGTACTTAGCTGTTACATCTGCTTGGGACTCCTTTTATGCATTTTCTTCCTGACTTGTTCTCTTCCTTACATCTCTGTTCGAACATCTCCTTAGCACTGAGGAGCTTTCTGATTATCACACACTCCCTGTCTCCTTTCACTTGTTTGTTTTCTCTGTACCACTGGTTTATAACACTTTTTTTTTCAGTTTTTTGAGACAGAGTCTTGCTCTGTAGTTCAGGCTGGCCTCAAATTCTCAGTGACCACTTCTGCTTCAGCCTCCTGAGTACTAGATTACAGGTGTACACCACGAAGTCTAGTCACTGTGGACTCTGTTTGGTAGATATTTTTAATCTACATCTGACAGTTTTTTGCTGACTTACTCTGTAGTATGCTATATATTTCAGTGTCTTTTTTTCTTTTTGGACTACCATTATAATTTTGGAATTCATTGCCAGATCTGAATTATAAATATCTTCATGTAGTAAACTTTGTTTATAAGTGTAAACAATTAAAAGGTACAAGTGGTTTTGGAAATACAACTGAAAGGCCTTTAGATACTTGAGTTTTTAATTTTTTTTTTCTTTTTAATGAAAAGTTCTGTATAGTCCTCCCTAGGTATCTAACGGGGATTGGTTTTGGGACCTCTGAGGCTACCAAAATCCTGAGACTGCTCAAGGACCTCATATAAAATGGGGTAGTATTTGCATATAGCCTAACTATATTTCCTCTATACTTTTGGTTTTGTAGTGCTGGGGATGGAACTTGGGGTCTCATGCTTCACTGTACCACTGTACTATATCCATCCCCAGCTCTTCCATACTTTATACAATGTAAATGTTATGTGAATAGGTGTTATACTGTGTTGTTTAGAAAATAATGGCAAAAAAATCTGTACATAGTACAGACACAGCAGGCCCCCTCCCCTTTTTTTTTGTCTACATTTGGTTGAATCTGAAGATGTGGAATCTCCAAGTGCCAGTTTACTAATCTATATAAGGAAAATAGTAATGGTATCTATATCGTTGTGTTATGTGGTCTGGTGCATATAAAAAAAAAAAATCAGGGCTGGGGATTCAGCTCAGTGATTAGAGTGCTTGCCTTGCAAGCACAAGGGCCTGAGTTCAATCCCCGGCACCACCAAAAAAAAAAAAAAAAAAAAAAAATCAAGGAAAGGGCTGAGGATTTAGTTCAGTGGTTAGAGTGCTTGCCTGGGAAGCGCAAGGCCTTGAGTTTGATCCCTGGCACCAAAAAAAAAAAAAAAAAAAAAAAATCAAGGAAAGCATTTGGTGTAAGTCCTGTTTTAGTCTGCTAGCTTAGTGTACATCTCAGTGGAACATCGAGATCATTAGTAGGCAGAATTATTCTTAGATGAAAACTGGCCCAATTATAGGCATAGTGCCTGACATATAATAGGCTCCTAATATTTGTTGGATGAAAGAGCTCGGATAATAAAGATGTTGAGAATACTCATCTTTGAAGTTTTAAAATAGATTTGTGTTACAGTGGTTTGTCACTTCCTTTAAAGTACTTTGTAAGTAGTCTACAACACGAGTATTCACTCAATAAATAATTGAGGGTTTACTATGTTCCAGAGCCTATTTGGGAGAGGGAAAGTCCCTGGATACTTTAGCTGTTAGACAGGAAGTGTAGTGACAGCATGTTAAAGATCTAAAAGATAGCTGGTGTGGTGTGCACAGCTGTGATCCCAGCATTTGGAAGACTGAGGCAGGAGGATCACCTAGAGTTCAAGGCCACCCTACACTACATAGTGAGTTCAAGGCCAACCTAAACCACATATTAAGACCCTGTCTCAAAAAAATGAGAAATAAAAGATCTAAAAGATAATACTACATTAATATTTGTAAGAAAACAATCTTCAGATATAGTAAATGAGCATGTAATTTCATTTGTCATTGGCACATTAATGTGTCTGATTTTAAATGAGTTTTTTCCGGTTTGATCCCTAAGTTATTTATTTATTTATTTATTTATTTATTTTAATTTCAAACATGTTGTTATGCGATAGAAATGTTTATTTGAAAAGAAAAACAGTAAAAAGTATTATAACCACTCTGGTATTGGAAGCAGAACAATAAAAATAAAAAACAGCCTTAGTTCTTACAAAATTTTGGGTTTAAGAGTCTTACCATTTAGCCTCAGCCTCCTTATTTATGTATGAGAACAAAATTTAGAAGACAAAGATTTACTACAAGATTCAAATATTTTGGGCTGGGGATTTAGCTCAGTGATTAGAGTGCTTGCCTTGCAAGCACAAGGCCCTGAGTTCGATCCCCGGCACCACAAAAAAAAAAAAAAAAAAAAGATTCAAATATTTTGAAGAAAATAGTTTTAAGCGAATTTAAGTGGTGATATTAATAAAGAATAAAAGGCAGTTCTAAATTTTCAAAACTTTTGGATTTCATTTTATTCATTTCCTTATATGACTCTGTCATTATAATTTTTCCTCTTATAAATATGAGGAAAAATATGAAGGCAGGAAGTGCCTATGGAAGAGAATGAATAATCTGTGAAAAAGTATTTTGAGATTAAATTCACTCTAAAATACATAAAGTAGAGAAATTTTTGTGATTAGGTTTTCGATGAACAAGTCACTAGTAAGTAAACTGTAACTAAAGAAATGTTGAACATACATCACATACAAGTCAGGGTCAATATATTATAATTTATAGTGAAGTTTTTTAAAACTCTCTGTTTGGAGAGCATATAATTACCACTATTTGTTGAGAGGATACAGTAAAGAGCCTTAGCCCAGTCCTGATTGTAGCTCTGTGGTATTTTAACCTCATGATACTAAATCTTTTATATAGGTAATGTAGATATAGTATTTGCCTTTGTCCAATTCTTTTTTTTTTATTTGAGAAATCTACGTTTATTTAATTTAAATGTTAGGAAATTAACAACTTGTCTTCCCTGGGCATCACAGCAGTGTGTCAGGGAATGGCACGCAGGGTTTAAAGAGGATGTCACTCTCACTAGGATGCCTGGAAAAAAGGTGTCAAATTCCTTAGTACAAAAGAAAGTTTAGAAATTCCTTGCTTTTTGTAATTATTACCTAGTTTTACTCATTTTATGTAAAAACCTATTGTCTCAGTATCCTTAAGCTGCAAGTTCCTTTTAAATGGTCTGAAGTACCATGGCTAGTTGACCATTCTAGTTGCACTTCAGTGGAGAGGAAGAATAGAAAGTTATAGTCTTTTTTTATTCTATTTTTTTAAGGTGCTGGGGATTGAACTTGGGGCCTTGCGCTTGCTAGGCAAGCAGTCTACCTCTAAGCTAAAACTCCAACCCTGGAAGTTATGGTCTTAAAGACCAAGCTTTCAGAGTTACTGAAATTAGGTGATTACATTGGAAAATGTGGGTACAAGAGGAAAACTGGCTTGGAAGAAAACATGCATTACGATTTAAGTCTAGTTCAAAGAGGTGGTAATTAATATAAAGGAGAGCTGAGAAGCATGCCTAGAATTTATACAAGGCCCTGTGTTCAAACTCTGGCACCTCAAGAAAAAAAAAAATGGCTTCACACCTGTAACTTTACCATGCTGGGAGGCTGAGACAGGAGGATTACAAGTTGTCCCCAGCCTGGGCAATTTAGAGACTTAGTGAGCTATCTCAAAATAAAGATTTTTAAAAGGGCTGGAGATGTAGCTTAGTGTGAAGGCCTTGGGTTCAATCCCCATTATTCTGGGGCCAGGGTGGGGGAGGGGAGATGGAGGCCATCCGGCAAGGAATTGGAATATAGAACTAAAGTTTAGGAGAGAAAGCAGTGAGGAGTGATTTTCTTCTGTGGTTTTTTTTTTTTAAATTACCATGAAATACAAAGAGAGTTCCTTTTAATACTATATGTTAGTTTGCTGTAAATAGGCACATCAAAGTTTTTTCTTCGTTTTGTTTTTTTTGAGACATGGTCTCGCTTTATAGTTCAGGCTGGCCTTGAACTCACTATGTAACCCAGGCTGGTCTTGAACTCATTGCAGTCTTCCCGCTTTGGCCTCATGCGTGCTGAAATTACAGGCATGTGGCACTATGCCTAGCCAGAAAGTTGTTATGGAGAGGGAAAAGAGTGAATCAGGGGTTTAGAATGGACTAGAGGGCCAAACTTGGGGCCATGCTCATTTGGGGGACTTTCAGAAAGAAGAAAATAGAGATTGAGGCATAAAAGTAGGAGAGAAGCTTAAAAAGAGAATTTGAAGTGAGAAGGGTGGATGTGGTTAATTGAGTTTCTTTTTTTCTTACATAAATTTCATGTTTTCTGCCAGGGAGCGTGAATTACTTTTGCAATATTTAACTATTAGAAGAGGAAAAGGAGTGTTGACATTTCTGAGAGAGATTAAAGCAAACTGAAGACTCTGGAGAAGGGGAAGCAATTTCTGATTACAGGGTTAGTGAGTAGAATGCTAGTACAGGGATAGGATTTAGATTGTAAACTAAAAGGTAACTTGATCAGGGAAATTTGTTGATGTGGTCACGTGTGCTTCCCCCTCCCATAAAGTTAGGCCTGTTTAAAGGGCAGAGTAAGCCAAAAGGGAACTGCTGGAAAAGAAGCTGAATGAAGGTGGTAGATTTTTCAGTCCTATTACTACTGTTACAATAATATTTTTCTGTCCATCATGGTTGTGGAATTTTGTTTTTAATATTGGATTGAACCGAGGGCCTTTCCACAGAGCTACATCCCCAGCTGTTATTTATTTATTTTTATTTTGAGACAAGGTCTCCCTAAGTTGCCCAGGCTGAGTTGAAATTTGGTGATTTTTGATGGGTGTGGTGGTACATCCCAGCACTCAGGAGGCTGAGGCAGAAGGAATTTAGTGAGTTTAAGGCCAGCTGAACTATATAGTGAGACCCTGACTCACCCTCCCCATCAAAAAAAGAAATTTGATTCTCCTGCCTCAATCCGCCAGATTGCTGGGATTACAGGCATGTAACACCACGTCAAGTTCTGATAATCTCTTTTGCATAACTCATTACTTTTCCTATTTAAAATCTTTTCTCCTCATCTCTGGGTTTAAGTCATTTAAAGTGAAATTTGAAATTTAATTGCTTTGTCCAATTATAATTTATCTTTCAACATAATCTTCAAGTGATCTTTTTTCTTCAGAGTATCTGGTAATTGTAAGAACTGAGTAGAGAGTGTGGAGTTAAAGGAGACAGAAAATGGAGTTGAGACTGTTGAAGAATTTTGATGAGAGGAATTAAGGGTGAATGGTAAAATTCTCCCAAGCAGGTGACAGATAGATACAAATGAGAAGGTATAAAGTTAGAAAGGTGGCTTTATGTTATGACAAATAGCTTTTAAATTTGAGTAGTATTAGAAGTTTTCTATGTATATCTCCTAATCAGTAGTGTATAATGACTTGTTTGTTGCTTCAATTCTGTGGTTCCCTAACTGCTAGAATCCAAGAGTTAGAAGGAGGGGGCTGGGCCAGCATCCCAGAAGTTACATTCGTACTTGATGCACATTAAAAAAATCTATTGTAGCGTCTTCTGAGGACCATGTCAATGTTTACTGACCTGTTGAGAATACCATAACTGCCCAAATTTCAGTTTTATGATAGATTGATGCTGCGTTGCTCTTAAATTCTTTTTCTAAGTTACCATAACATTCTGTGATGAGAGTTTTTTCTTTAAACTGTGATAGTTTGCTGTACTTATGAATGCTCAAAAACTGTTAGGATCAATCAGGGCTGGGGATTTAGTTCAGTGGTTAGAGCACTTGCCTAGCAAGCACAAGACCCTGAGTTTGATCCCCGGCACCAAAACAAACAAACAAATAAAAAAATCAGTGCTTAAATGAACGTTTTATTTTTGAATTTGAAGATTTAACGTGTATCTTTTATTTGTTACATGTTTTATAATTATACAGAGCTGTGGCCTTTCCTTCAACCCACCCCCCCCCTTAGTGGTACTGGGATTAAACCCAGGGCCTTGCACTGTACTCTGTCACTGAGCTGCGTTCTCAGCCTTTAACATTTTTTTGTTTTGTTTTGAAATAGGGTCTTGCTGAATTGCCCAGGCAGGCCTCAAATTTGCTGTCTTCCTGCCTCAGTCTTCTGAATAGCTGGGATTAGTGCTCTACTATACCTGGGATTTTCTTCCAATTTTATTTTTTTGTTTTGTTTTTCGAAACTGAGTCTCATTTTATAGTTTGGGCTAGCCTTGAACTGGCAGCAGTCCTCGCGCCTCAGTCTCCCAAGTGCTGAGATACAGGTGTGGGCATCACACCTGACTCCTTCCCATTTTAAAACAACTTCGTGTAGTATATTTTGCATATCATAAAGTCCTTGTCTTCTGAGTGACAGTGATTTTTTTCTAATAGATTGAGTTGTACAACCATCATCATAATAATTTTAGAATGTTTCTGTTACACAGTAATATCCCTAGTAACAGTTTGTAGTTCATCCCTATCCTACCCCAGGACTCAGGCTATTGTTAATCTACCTTGTGTTTTAATTTTCATGAAATTCTTATGTCTGATATTTAGTACATACTACTCTTAACCATCATTTATCCCCCCCCTTTTTAAACCTTTATTACTTTTTGGGGGGGGGTGTGGTACTAGGGATTGAATTTAGTGCTAAGCTACATCCCCAGGACTTTCAGAGTCTTTTTTTTGTTTGTTTGTGTTTTTAGGATTATTGCTGTTTGTTCACTTGCTTTTTTGTGGGGGGAGTGCTGGAGATTGAACTCGGGGCTTTGTGCTTGCTAGGCAAGCACTCTACCACTTAAGCTAAATCCCCAACCCCTATTTGGGTGAAACAGGGTCTCTCTGTTTAGTTCAGGCTGGTTTTGAACTCACTATGTAGCCCAGGCAGGCTTCAAACTCCTGGGGATCCTCCTGCCTCAGTACCCCTCCTCCCCTGCCCTGCTGGGATTACAGGCAAGCGTGCGCCACCATACCCAGCCAGCACTTTTAGTTTTGAGACAGGGTCTCACTAAGTTGCCTAGTCTGGCTTGGCCAGCAATCCTCTTGTCTCAGTTTTCCTAATAGCTGGGATTACGTATGTGCATCATTGTTCTGGGTTCATTTGTTACCTGCTTTGGGAGAATGCCTTAGGGATTTCAGCAGGGTAGAAAGTTGTATGGGGCAAGTACAGGTCTCGGATTGAGTTTGTGCTGTTCCCACTTCAGAAAAATCCTTACTCAGTCTATCTCCGTTGTCTGAAAGCCACATTTTTTTTGTCAGTTGAACTTTTGACGTGTATATGTGTGTGTTTTGAACATAATGAATAATTTTAATAAAGTAATAAGTGCTTATTTTCATATTTAACAGTTTTTATTTTTATTTTTATTTTTTTTCTGTGGTGCCAGGGATCGAACTCAGGCCCTTGTGCTTACAAGGCAAGCACTGTAATCACTGAGCTAAATCCCCAGCCCAACAGTTTTTAAAGTATACAGTATAATGGTTTTTTAGTACATTCAGTTATGTAATCATCTTCAGTCTTTAGAATATTTTTATCACCTCCCCCCAAAGAAAATCCAGACTTACTAGTCTTTACATAGCATGTACAGTATGTCCCATCCACCTGGTCTGCTCGCGGTGGATTGGCCACACAGCGATCAGTGATTTCATCCCATGAATTCTTCCCCCAAGTCACGACCTCTTGCAGTTTGGGCTTCACAAAGTTTCCATCAAATCAAGTGTTAATTGAAGACTTACAAGGCAGGAGTGGCAACAAAAACGATGACAGTTAAGAATACGGTGCACACAAAAGTGATGAAAAATTATAGGCACCAAAATTCAGAAAATGTTTCTTTATTTCACAAGAGTGCATTAAGTACAACCGTTACAACAGAACATTTTGAATTCTGAAGATTCATATTAGACACAACCACATCCGTTGGTTCTCAAGTGCACACATAATTCATGAGTTATGTCTGTACTCCAAAAGGTTATTTGGCAATAAGTCTTCAGTTCATCTGTTTACGTGGGCATTTACCTCTCATCTGAAGGTGCCTGCTTGGGTATTTACAAATACTTAAATGATAATTTATATTATCACTTAAGTATTGTGCCAATGTTATTTGTTTTTATTTAATTGTATATTAATATTGTTATATAATTCAATACATCTATCGTGTGTTGCCACAGATATAACACATGCGTCTGTCTGGCTTATTTTTGTGGTCAGGTTTATATTATGAGCATCCTGAAGAAAATCATGTTGGGCTTATTTTCTGGTTAGGTCTTATTTGGGGTGAAATGTGGTGGTGGCAGTAGTAGTAGCATGGATAGTGTCTTTTGGGGCCTTATTTGTCTGTCCCTTAAATGTAAATACCCTTTCTCGCTCTGCATATCCCATCCTGTGTATCAGTGGTGGCGAACCTATGGCAAGCATGCCGCAACGGGCTGTTATCATTGAGAGCTCTAAAAGGTTTGCCATCACTGCCCTGGTAATCACACCTGCTCCCAAGACATTTACTCATATTTGTTGGTACTTCTAATACATTCCATAAATTGTTTGAATATCTGCAATATTATATGAGGATCTGGATATACAAATAGCATAGTTCCTACTGAGTGAGGTTTAAAGTCTAATTAATGGGAGAAACAGACAAAACCAGTTTACAAATGTAGTAATTACAAATATGTAATAAGTATTCTGAAGAAAAAACAATGAAAGTTAATGAGTAATACAAGAAGTTTGAGTGATGAGGTAGGAAAGGATTCTCTAAGGAAATAATGTTTAAGATGAGACCCAAGGAATGGGAATTTGTGAACCAGTTAACTGGTGAAGCATATGAAAGACTCCAAAATGTGTTGATATGTTTTCTCTCTTGTTGAAAGAACATAAAGAAAGCTGGTAGGTGGGTCAGTGGAGTTTGAGAAAGTTCAAGATGAGGCTGAAGAAAAAGGGGCAAGATAACTTCAGGGATCTGGAAGTTATGTAGAAAATTGTTGAAAAGGTTGATTAGAGGGGATTGATTTACAATTTTAGAGATCATTGGCTGCTAAGTGGAGAATGATTAGAGTTATGAATTAAGAGGGATGAGGGATGGGGTTATGACTCAGTATAGAGCAGTGACGGTGAACCTTTTAGAGCTTTCAGTGGTAGAAACAGCTTGCTGTAGCACACGTACCATAGTTTGACCCCCACTGGACTGGTTTAGTGTTTGCTTAGGATGCACAGGCCCTAGGTTTGCTTTTTAACACAGGAAAGAAAAAAGGAGGGGGGGTTAGTCACCTGGAGTTGGAGTTGGTGTTGTGTGGGAATGAAGAAAACATAATTTATTATTGACTGGTCTTGCATGTTTTTTGTTTTGTTTTGTTTGACATATTAAGTTGGAATGAATGAAAGAAAAGTGTGAGGATAATGATGAGAGAGATGTTAGTGGAGGTGGTACAGGGAGTAAAGTAAAATTTTATACCAGAAAAGATGCTTTGAACATCATAATAGATCTGAGACTCCTGGAAGATAACGAAATAGAGACATTTAATAGACAATTTTTTGTAATGACTTAGATGGAAGTGATGTATTTAATGTATAGATAATATTTAAAGATGATTGGATGAGATCCGCTGGAGAGTAGAAAAGACAGTCAATACAAGTGATGGCGAACCTTTTAGAGCTCTCAGTGATACAAACAGCCCACTGTGCCACATGTGCCATAGATTCACCACTACTGGCCTATAATGAAGTCTTGATGAGTTCTAGCATTAATAGATTAAATAGGATGGAAAATCAGCAAAGGAGCCTGAGGAGAAGAATCGGGAAAAGTGTAATGAGTGAATGACATGAAAGGCTTAGGAATTGATAATGGTTTACTGTGTTGAGATCTGGATAGATGACACCTCGTTTTCTACCTAATTCTTTCCTTGTAGGTGTAACTTTTTCACTATATTAGGAGATTCCTTTGGATTCTTCCATATTGATCACTATTTCAGGATATGTTATTGTAATGACCTGTTTGATTATCTTGTGTTCCTTTACATACTATAGTATGTAAATTTTCGTGAGGTAATGGAGTTTGGTATTTTATTTAGCCTTGTACTCTGAATAAACTCCTGGTTGAATGTCCTGTACTAAAAACACTTAAATAATTTTTGGATTGACTGAATAAAGTATAATTCTAAATTCTAATGTGGAGTAATTTTTTTATATTCAAAGTGAAAATTCTGTAAAAAAGTATTTGTAGAATTGTTTTGGGGAAAATATCTTATAAAGAACTAAAACAAAAACAGAATATTCGTATGACCTTGTGCAGAAAGATAATAAATGTTAGGCTGAAAGAAACTGATATTTTAAGGTGGTTGTTGTGGGGATGGAGGGTAATGAAACTGCTAAAACATACAAGAAAGATTTAACTTAAATTTTCGGTTCTTTTCGGTTTTTTGAGACAGGGTCCCACTGTTTAGTTCATGCTGGCCTTGAACTCGCAAAGATCCTCCTGCCTCAACCTTCTGAAGGCTCAGATTACAGGCATGTGGCACCATGCCTGGGAAGTTTTTGGTTCTTTTGAAACATGGAAACAAATATGATGAATTTAGGAAGTGTTACACAACATTTTGGGGGTTTTTGTTGTTGTCGTTGTTGTTTGAGGAGGGTGCTGGGAATTGAACTCAGGGCCTTGTGCTTGCTAGGCAAGCACTCTACCACTTGAGCTAAATTCCCAACCCCTGTTTGTGTATTGTTGATAAAAGTGACCCAACTCCATAAAAATTTGGAAAACAGAAAATGTGTAGGAACAGTTCTTACCACCCCACTGGTAACTGCTAGTAGCATTTGCGCAGTGTTTCTTTTCTGTCTTTTCTGTATATGTTGCATTGCATAGTTGTACATTTATTAAATTATGATCACATATAGTTGCAGCCTTTTATTATATTAAAGTTAATGATTTTTAACTTTATTGACATATATTGTGTGTAGAGAAGTGATCATAAGAGTACAGGCAGAAAAGGCTTCTCAGACTGCAGCCTGCGCCCCGCGTCCCTCCATCCTCCATCCTCCACCCTCCCCACCCTCCCCACATCCCTCTCCTCCCTGGTCTCCCTCGCCCGACCCT
>PVJO010008745.1:0-45751 GCA_004026905.1 Hystrix cristata | reverse complement strand
AATGGAAGAGTATTGAAGTTTCATAGATCTATTAAAGTGTATTTAATTTACAGGAATAATTTTAAATGTATTTTTTTGTTTGTAGGCACACAAGTCTCTGAATTTTGTTTCAACACTGCTCCAGATTACTATGTCAGAACAACTGGATTTACCTGTAAGACAGGCAGGCAAGTTTCCTCAATTATTTTCTTGAGTGCATGTAAAGGTATTGTTTAAAAGATTTGTAAATTGAATAGCAAAACTATCTGGGCATAGACTTTCTGTGATTTTTCTCCCAGAACCCGTGTGCCTTCAGCGTTTACAATAAACAGCAAGTGTCTTGATATTTTGTGACAGAATTTAGAGGAATAATTTCATATTTGACTTAGAACCTAAAAAAAGAAATTGGTAGGTTTAATTAAAAGATCTTATATATTCTCAGCTTTTTTTCCTGATGAGTGATTCTAAGATACAAACCCTTGTTTCTACTTTTATTCTTTGTACCTTTTTGCTCTTATTGTTTTAACGATTTAAAAAGTTCTATTCCATAGTTCCTGTTTGATAAAATATTGAGCAGCCCCCCCCGCCCCCTGCCCGAAACTGAACAATTCCCATAGCATCAAGTAAAGTCTGGAAAATGTGGCACACTATTTCTGAATATTATCTCTTAGCCTGGAAGATAATGGAATTCATATTCTTAATTTCTTTTTACATAATTGTAGATATATTAATTTTATTATAGAAAACATAAAGTGCTACTGGGCATGTGCACATCCCAGCACTCAGAAGGTTAAGGCCGGAGGATCACTGAGCTTAAGGCCAACCTGGGCCACATAGTGAGTTCAAGGCCTGGCTGAACTACCTAGCAAGACCCTGTCTCAAAAAAAAAGAAAAGAAAAGAAAATGTAAAGTACCAAGAATTGCCTAATAGTTGTTGAACTTTTTTTCTGATTTCACTTAATATTCTATAGGAAACATTTTTCTTGGCATAGTTTTAGTCTTCAAATTCATATTTTAATGGCTAAATAATTTATGATAATGTACAATGAAACATTTCTCAGTTGTTAGAAACAGAATTTAGTCTCAGTCTCTCTTTTTTTTTTTTTTTTTTTTTTTTTTTTTTTTTTTTTTTGGTGCTGGGGATCGAACTCAGGGCCTTGTGCTTGCAAGGCAAGCACTCTAACCCCTGAGCTAAATCCCCAGTCTCTTTTAAAGAATGTAAGTTGTTTTATGATTTTTTTTTTTAACATTTTTATTGTGGTTGGGGATTTAGCTCAGTGATTAGAGTGCTTGCCTAGCAAGCATAAGGCCCAGAGTTTGATCCCCAGCACACCCCGCCTCAAAAGTTTTTTAATTAGCATAATAATGGAACACTTTTATACCAATATAAAATAGTAATTTTGCTGGATCAAGGTCAGCAGTAAATTTTTTTCATTTATAATTCATTAGGAAATAGTCACTTTATTTAAGTCTCATTTTTCTTGTGAAGTTTATATTTTCCTATTTTTAGATAAGAAACTTTGCCTAAATATCCCAAATTTGTACTAAGAAATTGAAAATATTTAGCACTTTGGAGAGTTTTTAACACATTCTAGAGACTTAATTGTGCAGTACTAGGAAGTTGTTTTAGTATGTACAACACTGGAAACAAACTATGGAATTGAGGCTGGAGGTATGGCTTAGTGGTAGAACATAGGGTTAACACACAAGGCTCTGGGTTTAAGCCAGGTGTGGTATGCAAACCTGTAATTTTAGCAGTTTGGGAGGCTGAGACACAAGGATTGTACCTTGAGGGGAACTGGGGCGTTGTAGCGAGACCCTGTTTTTGTAAAAAAAATTTCTATTTTATTCCCCCCCCCGCCTATTTTAAAAATAAAATAAAGGACTGAGTGTACCCCAGTTGATAGAGCACTTACCTAGCGTGTGCAAGGCCCTTGGTTTAATCTTCAGTACTGCCAATTTAAAAAAAAGGAAAGAAATGAAAAACAATTGTGATCAGAGAAGAGCCTATGTTTTATAGAACTCAGAATTAATTAATTTTGAATAATTTCACTTTGGAGTACATCTTAGACTTTTGTGATCTGTACACACAAAGGGGTAGTTTATTTAATTTATTTATTTATTTATTTTTGGTGCTGGGGCTCGAACTTGGGCCCTTGTGCTTGCAAGGCAAGCACTTTTACCACTGAGCTAAATCCCCAGCCCTCAAAGGGGTAGTTTAAAAAACCTTATTAGTGATGTAGATATTGTCACATCATCAGTTTGGTAACTTTGTCTCATAGCATTGTGCAAAGGTAGCCAGCAGTATGAGAGTTGACAGAAAATAGTAGTTTATCAATTTTGAGCACAGTAAAATTTTGACATTAATTTTTTAAGTGCAGTGAGATTGAAATACTTAGCTTTATAGATTTAAGAACCTTTGTGTAGTATGATTTTTCTATAGTAAACACTTTTTATTACCTTTCTGAGATTAGTTGTAGAAATTGTTAGAATAAGATGGTTTTGTCTTTCGATTTTATTTATAAAAACCATTTTGATAAAGTGAATTTAGCTTCCCTACATAAAACAAAAGTTATGAATAAATAGGATACAAAAATCCTGTAGGTTATGCGTTTAGTGATTTTTGTGGGTGATTGCTTTAACTGACTGTTAAATTTGTGTTTTGTCTAAATTGAAATCATTGAAGATAGTATGTTCTTTATAAAAGAAAGGCTTAGAAACAGTGATCTGAAAGAAATAGTTGAGATACGAACACTTAAGAGATAGTTACAGTGCTTTCACAGTAAACATTCTTTTGTCAACTGATTATATTTTAGGTGTTATCTATTTGAAAAATATGATAACGCAGTATTGGCCTGATCGGGAAACAGCACCAGGGGATATATCTCCTTATACTATACCAGAGGAAGATCGACATTGCATTCGAGAAAATATTGTAGAAGCTATTATCCACTCTCCTGAGCTCATCAGGTATGTAGATTTTAAAAGTTTATCCATTGTTAATAGATAATTTTCAGATTTGTTTTGTTTGCATATGTGTAGTTTTTGTCTTTTCCAAATATTCAGTCTTGTTAATTTTGTAGCAGAAAACCTTTCCAACAAATGTTATAGAAGAATGTCTTTTTGATTCATTTTCTTAACTACATTTGAATTTCACATTTGTAGAACCAGAACATTAAAAACTTCATATAATATCTGCAAACTATACCATGATTAGATAGAAGGCAAAGAAGACTGTAGGGCAGTGGTGGCGAACCTTTTAGAGCTTTCAGTGATACAACCTGCTATTGCCTCCGTGCCATGGGTTCAGTGCCACTGATCTAGGGAATGCTGTCGTACACTGTGTGTGGTATAGTTACATTGGAAAGCTCTCTTTGTTTTATTGAGATACTGGGGATCAAACCCAGGGCCTCACACTTCCTAGGTAAGAAGAGGTCTACACTGGGCTACCTTCCTCCTCAGCCCTGAAAACTATTATTTTTATACAATTTTGCAAGATTTTTAAAATAAGTATAGTTGATGTTTTTAAGTGAAATTTGTTTATTTAGGGGATAAAATGTAAAAACCCACATTCCTAATATATTTGTTGCGATTCTTTTATTATTTATTACTTTTATTTTGGTAGTACTGGGGATTGAACCTAAGGCTTTCACACTGGACTACATTCCCAGCCCTTCTTTAAAATTTTGAGACAGAGTCTTGCTAAGTTACTTGGACCCTGGGCTCAAACCTACCATCCTCATTTTGTATACATTCAAATTATTTGAAATTAGGTTTTCTCTAAACAACCCATTTTCCATTGTGGTGTTAGCAAAATTTTATGTAGGTGATATTTCTTCCTGCTTACTGTTTAGTTTTGACTTTCAGGGTACAGCTTACTACATGTATTCATCACATCATCAAGCATGATTATCCAAGCCGCTGGACTGCCATTGTGGACAAGATTGGCTTTTATCTCCAGTCTGATAACAGTGCTTGTTGGCTAGGAATTCTTCTTTGTCTTTATCAGCTTGTGAAAAATTATGAGTAAGTGTCTCTCCAGATTCCTTTGGAGTTTTGAGAAGTAGAAAGAGTTTAATAATTTAAGCCAATTGGAACAAGTAAAAGTATGTTTAACATAGATAATGAAACATGTAAAAGTTCATTTAGCATAGATAATGAAGTTAGTGATCTAATAATTTTAATTAGTATTTTTTTAAGTTGATTTCTAAATTCTAATTCTATAGTTTTCTCTTGATTTTTCACTAAGAAACTCCTTATGCCCTGTTTTTGTTCTTTGCCTATTCAAAAATTATCTGTAAAGATAGATTCCCTAGTAGGTGCTGATAACAGACTTTTGGATAAGCTTTTAATTTAAAAAATGCGAAGGTGATCTATGTACACTGAGCGTTAGAGCTCTTTGTTCTTTCTGTGAATTTTTGTCTTAATTTGGGTTCTTGATAAATTTGAGAATCAACATCTAATTCTTAAGAATATGTTGAATTTCATATTACTGAATCAGTGTGTTTTGAGGATTCATATTCACATCCTATTTCATTCTTTGCATATTTGAGCAAATTATAGTTTATGTGAATACTTACTACCCATAAGAAAGATTAGGCCAAGGAATCATTTTAGACCTGGGTTTAGGGATCACAAAAAAAAAATCTTGAAATTGAGGTATATACTAAGCCACATGTTGAAGAAATTTTTGTTTTAAGTGTGTGGTGACAGTAATGAAACTGGTAAGGTACTTTAAAAGTCTTGGTATGGGAAAAGTATGAGGAAGGGGTGAAGACTTTGTGATGCGGTATTGTGGATCAAATCTAGGGCTCCTCTGCCACTAAGCTACATTCCCAGGCCTTTTTCTTTTTTCTTTTCAAACAAGAATCGTTCCAAGTTGCACAGGCAGAGCTCAAACTCGTGGTTCTCTTTCCTCAGCCTCCCTGAGGAAAACTTTATACTGTAGTGTAGTAACTTTATTTCCAGTTCTAACAGCTACACAGATGCCATTGTGAGCCTTCTAATTCTGGGACTTGTAGTTAGCCTCTGATACCTTTTTCAGTCCCGTTTCAAAGTAGCTGATGAACTACTGCTGCTGTTCTTAGCAGGAGGAGAATATATCATTTACAGCATTGGTACTGGTGTTTTCTTGTGTTCCCACCAGCTAGCCATCTTCTGCTAAGGAATGTTCCAGCTTTGCTCCAACCTCTGTCAGAGTGCCAGTTGTTTTAGTTCTGGTAAGTGAGTGACTAAAATCAGAGAGAATAACACTAAGCTGTCAGTGTCATTAAGGAGGTTCAAGTTGGTCCTGTTCTATAATTACACAGGAGACAACTTGATAGGGATTTTTTAAGTGGAAGATACAGGAGATTGCTACAGTACTGGAATTCCAATTAATTTTCAGCCAGTGTTTGATCGTGGAGCACAAAGTATTCACAAGGGATCTATCTGTGGGTACTGAAGCAGTTCTATGCAAATCGATGAAAGAAATTGGAATTTGGTGTCCTTTATTTAGAAAATAGATCATCAAGAGAAGCTTGTCTGTTGAAAGGGCATAGAAAAAGTATTTGAAGAGGGGAGTGTGTCCTGTGTCATACCATATGAGTAGTATAAAAACAGGTGGAAATGAGACATCTTAAATGGATAATAAAGAGATCAGTTAGTGGTATGCAGATTTTCTGATGAGGTTTTGGACAATAGTTTGAACTAGTATATTGGGACCATTGTAAAGAGGCTTTTGAATAATACAGTGAGAAATTTGCATGTGATTGTTTAGGTATGGGGAACTATTAGAATTATGGGATGTTTTGTGTTAAAAATAAAAAAAGTGATGGAGCAGTACTTAAGGATTTCTTATGAGTGTGGTTCACCAGTTTGACATACTGCAGCTTTGTGAGAGTAGACATTTATTAGTGAATTATTTATACATTAGGTTAACTAGTACTTTTCAAGTCCCCATTTACTACTGAATGTAGTGAGGGAGGTAGAAGAAATTCTGACGAAAAGTAAGTATTGAAATCTTTTTTTTTTTTTTTTTTTTTTGGTGGTGGTGGAGATCAAACTCAGGGCCTTGTGCTTGCCAGGCAGGCACTCTAACTGCTGAGCTAAATCCCCAGCCCCGAGTATTGAAATCTTATTCACACAGGATGGATAAATGGAAAGAGCTGCATAATACAGTTCTGATCTTTATTGTTAAAGAGAATTTGTCTATATTAAAGTTTGTGTAGTCATATTGGAAGTTGCAAATGGCTTTTTTTTTTTTTCTTTTTACCTTTTTTTTTTTTGGTGGTGCCGGGGATTGAACTCAGGCCCTTGTTGCTTACAAGGCAGGCACTCTAATCACTGAGCTAAATCCCCAGCCCCACAAATGGCTTTTTTTTTTTAATAAGTTGCAACTGTTTTATTAACCTGAAGAAAAGTATAGATAATCCTTTTAAAATGTATGTTAGGCACAATTCCTTAGCATACTAAAATGATTTGTTGGGTAATTGTGTTAACAGCCTTGCCAATCATTATAGTGTGAACATTTCTTTTTGGTGCTAGGGATCAAACCTAGGTGTTTGTGCATTCTGGGCAAGTGCTGTCCCACTGAGCCACTTCCCTAGCTCGTTCGCTCTTGAGTGCTCTTTCTCTCCCTCCCTGCCACCTGCGTGCGTGTTGTGCATTTACACAGTCCCAAGGGAATGAACCCAGGGCTTTTGCACTGAACTATAATCTTAGCCCTATTTATTTATTTATTTATTTGGCCGCTAGGGATCGAACTCTGGGTCTTGTGCTCACAAGGCAAGTACTCTAACCACTGAGCTAAATCCCCAGCCTCCTCTTGGTGTTTTTTATTCTTGACAATTTATGTTGGTTCTTATCTCACCCAGTAGGAAGAAAAGAATTCTACTTTTAAAGAGAATCTACTTTGTACCTTTAAAAATGTAGATATTTAATCCTTAAATATATTTTCTCTTAAGGATACCACTAAGTAAAATTGCGATCTGCCTTGAAAGCCCATTTCAAGCATTTTAGAATCAACATCTGTTTCAAAAAAGAAATTATGACCGTTAAAACTTTGATTGCTATAACCAGTGATCCGTATTTGTAAATCTAGTCTGCTGGTTGACTCCTTAATAGTGGAAATTGGAATTTAGTTTCCATGGCTGTAATTTATAAATTTGATTATTTGTTTTTTTAAACCAGACCATTCAATAATACTGTTAAAGTGATAGGTAATACATATGTAGAAACGCCCCAGGTCAGCTCTGTCCACGCTTGGAACAAAATGGAATTCAGAATTTTTTTGGATTTTAGAACGGTAGTAAGGTTCACATAATACATGTCAGTAACATCATGTTTTATTGCTAGGTGGGTTATATTAGAACTTCTGGTTTATAATGCTTTTGAACATAAAATATTTTCTTTTATTAATGCCAGTTCTGCTTTAATGCTCTGGGCATGTAAATTACTTAAGGATGGTAATATGTAATTTAGTTTATTTACTTATCCAGCTGCTACTGTTTAAAAAAGCTAGACCATTCTATCTCTGTATTTGTGTCAATATTCTCAATTAAAAACTGCATAGTTTAGTGGGGCATGGTGGCACATGCCTGTAATCCCAGCATCCAGAAGGCTGAGACAGGAGGGTTACCTAGAGTTTCAGGCCACCCTGGGTTACATAGTGACTTCAAGGCCATCCTGAACTGCATGGCGGGACCTTGTCTCAAAAAAAAAAAAAAAACCCTGCATAGTTCAGTGGTTAAGAGGCCAGAAATGGATTCTAACTGTATGTAGGGTTTGTACCGACACATGTGTATTGTTGGGAAAATATTTAACTTCAGTGACACAGCTTCCTCAACTGCAAAAGAATACTGATAAGACCCTTGAACATTATTGACATCATAATAAATGTTCAATAAATATCAGATACTCTGTTATTTGGGGTTTTATTCAAGTTGATTTGTTTGTGGATTTGCTCCAGAGCAGTTTTTTCCCTTAATTGATTAGAAAGTACTTACATTTGTGTGAATTTACATACATATATATATATATGAAGTGGAAATAAATTATTATGGAATATATTCCTACCCATAGGTATAAGAAACCAGAAGAGCGGAGTCCTTTGGTAGCAGCAATGCAACATTTTCTGCCAGTTCTAAAGGATCGTTTTATCCAGCTTCTTCCAGATCAGTCTGACCAGTCTGTTCTCATCCAGAAACAAATATTCAAGATCTTCTATGCTCTTGTTCAGGTAATTTTTTTGTGTGTGCTGGGGATTGAACTCAGGGCCTTGCACTTGGTAGGCAAGCGCTCTACCACTGAGCTAAATACTCAACTCAGGTAATTTTTTAAAAAGCAGATTTGATATATATAAAAATTACTCTTTGATCTCATTAATAATTAAAGGGGGGGCATAGTGGTTCACACTTGTAATCCCACCCCTTGGGAGACTGTGGCAGGAGCATCATCACTCAAGACCAGCCTGAACTACACGGTGAGACCTGTCTCAAAAAAGAAAAAGGAAAAAAAAAAAAAGAATTTCAGCATCTGAATAATAAATATTTGCAAATGTCGATTAAGCAAGTGATTTACTAGGAAAATAATAAGATGCCAAAATTAGAAGTCTCAACAAGCATACCTCCCTAAATACATAAATAGCCCTAAGTTGTAAATGGGCAATCTGAAGTTTTCTGAAACTGTCCAACACAATAAAATTAGTAAAATTTTCTTCTTTTTTGAGACCAGGTCTTGCTGTGTTGTTCAGACTGGTCTTGAACTCATGGGCTCAAGTTACGCTTCCATCTCAGCTTTGGGACTACATGCATGCACCGACATCCCCAGCAAAAATTAATAAAATATTCTTACCTCTTTTGCCTTAAGTAATCGATGTGTCCTGCTGGGCATTGTGGTACATGCTTAAGCTTCAGCACTTGGGAAGCTGAGGCAGAGGAATAGTTGAGAGCCTTTGCAACATTTTGAGACCCCCTTCTCAAAAAAGAAACCAAAAAAAAGAAGAAAAGAACTCATGAATTTGGAAACTAGTTACTTGATTACAATTAAAATCCCAAACCTACCCTCATACTCCAAATATATGTAAATTATTCCAATAAATAGCAAAATCCATTCCTAAACTCGAGATAAAAATACTGATTCTCTGGGCTTTACTGGTACATGGTAATACATTATATCATTTCTCTATGTTGTTCTTAATCTTTTTAGAATAAAAGATACCCACTAAGTAAATGGTTTACTCTGTATTTTCAGTTGAGTCTGTAGCTTATAAAACTAATTTTTTGATTGAAATTCTGGACTTTTTTGTAACATAGCCATGGAGAATGTTAAATTGGCCAGGACCTTTGGGTGTTCTTTTTTAGGACATTTGTTTTAAGTCATACCATTACTTTTAAAATTTTAAGACTGCCCCTAAGTTTGGTGGGATTTTTGCACATCTGTGCTGGCTCTTTAAAGATGTCCCTAATTACTTTCCAATTAGCTAAATCTAAGAGCAATACAATATTCTGTTGGATCTTTCTTGTACAATTCTTCTGTAAATAATTTGAATAGAGAGTAATCACATTTTTTCCTAAATGGTAGAATCACAATATTTATTCCTTTTGGCTGGTGTGGTGGCACAAACCTATAATCTCACAGCACGCTGGGAGGCTGAGGCAGGAGGATCTCAGTGAGTTCGGGGCCGGCCTGGGCTACATAGTGAGATCCAGGCCATCCTGAATGGCATAGCAAGACCCTGTCTCAAAAAAACAAAGAAAGATTAATTCCTTTAGAGAACTGTTACAGGGATGAAATAAATATTTATCTTCCTAAATCTTTTTTGAGATTAGCACATCCTGATACCAAAATATAGTCCTGTCTCACTTGTGAAAATAGATGCCCTATAGGGAAGGGTGGGGGAACGGAAGGGAGGGGTGCAGAAGAGAAGGAAAACCAAGATATATCATGTACAGGTACAAAATAACCATGTTGAATATGACCATTATGTATACAATGTACCAATACATGTTCTTGGTTTAAAATAAATAAATAATACTTACCTGGCAGGGGAGATACCATGATCACGAAGGTGGTTTTCCCAGGGTGAGGCTCATCCATTGCACTCCGGATGTGCTGACCCCTGCGATTTCCCCAAATGCGGGAAACTCGACTGCATAATTTGTGGTAGTGGGGGACTGCGTTCGCGCTTTCCCCTTAAAAAAAAAAAAAAAAAAAAAAAAAAAAAAAAAAAAAAAAAAAAAAAAAAAAAAAAAAAAAGAAAAAATAAATAAATAAATAAATAAACAAACAAACAAACAAATAAATAAATAAATAGATGCCCTAAAATCCTAAATAGGATATTGATTTTTATCAGCCTACTGGTAGTAGGATTTATTCCTGGATCAACAGTAAAAGAGAGAGATCTATAATGATAGATAAAACATTTGTTAAAATTTAATAACTATTCCTGGTTTACAAAAGAAAACAACTGTTAGAATCCTAGAATAGCAATTCCCTTAATTTGATTTTTTTAAAAAAGGTGTTCACTAGAGATCTATGGTAAATACTACACTTTAAGGTGGTAATAAGATATAATCCCAGTAAGTTGGCAACAAGACAAGGATACCAATGGTGACTGCTTGTTGGCCATACTGCCAATTAACCAACCAAAGAAATTGACCAGTGTACTAATACAGAAATAGGGATTGAACGAAATACTTTTGATAGGTATTGTGAAGAATAAAAAGGAAATGGTATTTAAAAATACTAATTCTTGATTTTTTATTTAGTATACGTTACCACTGGAGCTGATCAATCAACAGAACCTGACAGAATGGGTAGAAATTTTGAAGACTGTTGTGAATAGGGATGTACCTAATGTAAGTTTCTGTGTGTTCTTTTGTATTAAAAAATCTGAATATTTGTTGATCTTTTGAGGATTTAAAAAAAAATCTTTTGAGATTTTAATTGATATTTCCTATAATATTCTTTATGAACGTTCATAATTCATAATGCCTTTTTTTAGGTATAAAGTTACCTTTTTGCTTCTTTTTATATATATGTAAAAATACTAAATAAAATGTTGTGAAGTATTATTTCATATATTAATTCAGTTCTTATGTGTATGTGTTTATTTCATCCCAATTTTTCTGTTTAACTTTTCAGTTCTTAACTAGATTGAAGGAGTCGGGGATTTAACTCAGTGGTAGAGCGCTTGCCTAACAAGCACAAGGCCCTGAGTTCGAGCCCCAGCACCACCACCTCCCCTCAAAAATTCACAGCTTATGGCTAACTTTCAGCCTAATAATTTGTTGGATGCCCATGAATAGAGGAAGAACTTGAATTACAAGTTATCCAAACTTTGTAGGTATATTACTTTTTAAAATGACTTGAGAGGCTGGGGATTTAGTCAGTGGTTAGAGTGCTTGCCTAGCCCTGAGTTCGATCCCCAGCACCAAAGATAAATAGATAGATAGATAGATAGATAGACAGACAGACAGACAGACAGACAGACAGACTTGAGATACAAGTCTCATACCATAAAATTTACCCCCTTATTACAACTCAGTTTTTAGTATATTGCCAGCTGTTAAACTGTTTTTTTTACATTTCATCACAATTATTAAAATTATCATAGTGTTTCTTTCTATGGTATACTTTCTAGAAGGGTAGAGGATTTACAAATTCCTGAATAGCTAGTATGTTTTAAGTGCTGTTATATACCTTACATATTTAATCCTCAAAGTTCTCCTGAATTTTTTTTTAAATCCTCCTGAATTTTATTTAAAATTTAGATATGGGAGGGTTGTATAATTTAGCTCATTTAATACTTACAGAACTACTGAGACCTAGTTCTTATTTTGTACTTTAATCTTTTTTTCTTAGTACTGGGGATCAAATCCAGGGCTTGGTACTTGCTAAGCACACATTTTACCACTGAGCTATATCCCTACTCCTTGTTTATTTTTTGATTTTCAGTATAGAAATTCAAAGAACAGTACCCCCACTTTATGGAAAACTAGTTGAGCATGCATTTTTCTTTACACCTTTAACAGGTATTAAATATAATTGTATCTGGGTTTAGCAGTATACACCTTTAATCCCACTCAGGAGGTTGAGGCAGGAGGGTCACATGTTCAAGCCCAGCCTGGAGTACATAGTAAGTTCAAGGTTAAAAGGTCTTGCTGGGTGTGGTGGCGCACTCCTGTGATCCCAGCACTGGGGAGGCAGAGGCAGGAGGATTGCTGTGATGTGAGTTGGAGGCCAGCCTGGGCTACATAGGGAGACCCTATCTCAAAAAAAAAGGGTAAAAAGTCTCACCTATTTTGTACCTGAGAAAGTTTGTTTTTGGGCTGCGGATATGGCTCAGGGTTAAGACTGCTTGTCTAACGTGTACAGCCCTGCGTCTAATCCCCAATAGAGTGTTTGTAAGTAAGCTTTTGTTTTTGGATTTTTTTGCTTAATACATTTGTGATATTTATTCATGTTGTATAGTGGTAGTTTGCTTCCTTTTGTTGCCAGATAGTATCCCTTTGTGTAGTTATACCACAGTTTATGATATATTCCCATGTTAATAGGCACCAGCATGGTTTTCAGGATTTCAGTATTTTAGATAGAGCTGCTATGAACATGCTTACATGAGACTTGCATGATCACGTTTTCACTCATTCATGTAAGTACTAAAGGATGGAATTGGGCCATAAAGTAGGTGTACACTTATCTCTGTAAATAATTTCCAAGGTGATTTTCAAAGTGGAGTTTCAGTTGTCCTATACTCTCACTTATCCTAACTTGACAAGTATTGTTTTGCCTTAAATTGGTAAGTAAGCCCATTATTTTAATGGTTGTGTGGTAGTCTTCTCTTATTAATGAATATTTACGCTCTTGGTAATTTTAGCTGTATGAATAGTATTGTAATGAATAGTGTCATACATATATCATAGCGCATTTACAGATGTATCTGAAACTAGATTTTTGAAATGAAGTCTCTCATGGACTTCATATAAATTGTGAGCAATTCTGGTTTTGACTAAGGTATTCTTGTCATGGTCATGACTATGTTATTTAGATTTTGTCTAAAATGTTTGGTTTTAAGTGTCTATAAGCGTTTTACAAAGCCTTTGTAACCAAGCAGCGAGGATGCCGTTTAAAATTTAAATTGAAGTAAAAGTCAATACTTTCCCAAGTTTAATTTTTTATTATAAAAGACCAACACTGGAGGTGTGTGCACACTTTGAGACTGTTCTCACTTCATGCTGTTCCTCCTAGATTGTGTCATATCTTACTATCATTAAATAAATGTCTCTTTAAAGGAAACACTTCAAGTTGAAGAAGATGATAGACCTGAATTGCCATGGTGGAAATGTAAGAAGTGGGCATTACATATTTTAGCCAGGCTTTTTGAAAGGTAAGTCCTTTCCCCATATGGTGATATGTATTTATTTTTTTGAAGTTTTGGCTTTTGTAAGTACAAAGTATTATAAGGAAATAATGGACATTTTAATGTTCTTTAGATATGGAAGCCCTGGCAATGTTTCCAAGGAGTATAATGAATTTGCTGAAGTATTTCTGAAGGCATTTGCTGTTGGTGTCCAGCAAGTAAGTCTACAGTAGTTTTTCTAAGTAGAAGTATGTTACTTTTTGTTTGTGTGTGTGCGAGGCAAAGAGAATCTTTATTGCCACAGAAAACAAGTGCACTCATCCCACCTTACCAACAGTTTCAAGAGTCACAAAAATGCAGACTTCACACAATGAAGTATAACAGACTCAGGAAATGGTCCCTTGGACTATATTGGCTATAATACTGAGGTAACCAATTGACATTTAGTGAAAATACCTCCAACACAATGAAAAACATCAACTAGTTATAACATCCAATTCATATATACATCTCAAATAAAAATATACATTATTTCCTTTAATGTATAGCAAGTTTAATACATTAGTGTTTACAAAATAAAAACTGTGTTCTACTGAAACTTTTCTTGTGCTTCGTCACTAAGCTTGATCAGAAAAGTATATTTAAGGAAACTTATTTGTGATTTAAAGATGCCATTTGTGGGTCCATGAAAGGTGGATAAATATTAGTTGGAAGTTTATTGCATTTTTTAAAAACTGTTGCTTATTAAAACCTACAAACTTGAACTATAAGACACGCTTTAAAAAAAAAAAACCCACAAAACTTCTCAAAATAGGTTAGAATACAGGAACCCTTTCATGAAACTACTGAGATACTAACCAGTGCTATGGCTAATATTAAAAATTGAACATTCTACTTCAGTGGTACTCACACTACACTTTACACACAGGTATGTTACTTTGAAGTTAACGTCTGCCTTGTTTAATTCTAGTTTCTTTTTCATCTAAAGTGTATGTATTTGAGTTGGGCATGGTGGCACACACCTGTAATCTTAGCACTCGGGAGGCAGAGGCAGGAGGATTGCCAAGAGTTCCAGGCCAGCCTAAGCTGCATAGTGAGCTCAAGGCCAGCCTGAACTACATAGCACGATCCTGTCTCGACCCCGCCCCCGCCAAAAGTACATGTTTGAACCCTTTACCAGTTCTCAAACATTTTTGGTCTCAAGACTTTATAACTCTTGAGGGTCTCACTATGTATTCCAGGCTGGCCTCTAATTCAAGGCAGTCTGTCTGCCTCATCCTCCCAAGTGCCGGGATTACAAGTATGCACCACCATGCCTGGCTTATGACTTTAATTTTTGAGGAACTCACCAGGCTTTCAGTTACCTAGGTTATAACAAGTGATAGTTAGCAAATTAGATGTTAAAAATAAAATTTAACAGTTAAATAGGGCATGGTGGTACATGCCTGTAGTCCCAGCTGCTCAGGCAGTTAAGTCAGAAGGATGGCTTGAGCCCAGGCATTCGTGGCCAGCCTGGGCATAGACCCCTATCTCAAAAACAAAAAAACATTAGTTATATATTAACAGAACGTGGGTTTTTGGGGGGCAAAAAATAGCTTTTCCAGAAAAATTTTTGGAAGAGGAAAATTACACATTTTTCTAATGTCTTTCATGTCTAGCTTGATAAAAGGCACCTGGGTACTTATTATCTGGTTCTGAATTCAGTCTTTTAGTTGACATTAAAAATAAGAAAATGTGGACTCCACAGGTATAATGTTGGAAAAGAGAGGAGTATTTTAAAAGACCCTTTAGATAATTATGGGACGTTGTGTGGGGGCTCTGGGGATTAAATCCAATGACACCCTACTACTGAGGTACACTCCTAGCCTTTTGTTGTTGTTATTTGAGACAGGATCTCACTATGTAGTTCAGGCTGGTCTGAGTTTAGTATGTAGCGAGGGCTGGCCTTGAACTTGCAGTGATCCTTCTGCCCCAGCCTTTCAAGTGCTGGGATTAAAAGCCTCCTAGCTTTTTTTTGTTGTTGGTGGTGATCGAACTCAGGGCCTTGTGCTTGCAAGGCAAACACTCTAAACCACTGAGCTAAATCCCCAGCTCTCCTATCCTTTTTTATATGTTGGTAAATTGTCCAGGCTGGCTTCAAATTTGGGGCCCTCCTGAGAAGTTTGAGGTTACAGGTGTTTGCTATCATGCTCAGCTGGATATTCTTTATTATTTGACAAAGGTGGTGTATTAAAAGTTAGTTTTTACAACCCAGGTGTGGTGGGCCACACCTATAATCTTGGTATGGTATTTGGCAGTCCAAAACAGGAGTTTCACAAATTTTAAGGCCATCCTGGGAAATTTAGGGAGACCTTGTTGTGAAAAAAGAAAACAACAACAAAACGGTAATTACAGTGTTCAATTTGAAACTGTAATGGTGAACATAATTTACATTCTATTACATTATAATTCACTGGTATATGTCACACTTTGAGTCTTGTATCTGAATACATTTATACATGATTTTGTATATCCTAGACCTGGCATTTTGAAAATGTTCATTCATTGTATTAATACAAAACTATGTTTCAGTATTGGAAAATTAGCTAGACGTGATTCACACCTGTAATCTCAGCACTTGGGGAGGCTGAGGCAAGAGGATTGCCACAACTTCGAGCCCAGCCTGGGCTATCTAGTGAGTTCAAGGCAAGTTTGAACTACGTAATGAGATCCTGTCTCAAAAAAAATAAGTGTTGGAAAGCTATCAACTCAATGATGATGGATCCAAGTTTTTTAGAACTCTGATTTTTGCTTGAAAGTTTGAATTTGAATACCAGTAACATGGGTTTGGAGGATTTAGCTCAGTGGTAGAGTGCTTGCCTAGCAAGCACAAGGCCCTGAGTTCAATCCCCAGCACCCAAAACAACAACAAGAACAAAAAACCGGTAGCATGTTATCTATTTTCTTTGAGGTGTAATGGGCTTATTTATTCATTTCTAGGAAACATCTGCCATGTGCACACATCTAAATAACTATAATTTTGTCTCTTAGTTCTTTGAAATATAAAATAGTTTTTCATGGAATAAGTGACTATTTCAGCTTGCAACTCAGTTGCAGAAGTGCTTTCCTTCTATCCGTTGTACTTTGGTGTTTATCGTGTGGACGCTACTTCTTGCTCAGTGATTTAATAGCTAAACTTTTTTTCTGGTTTATTAGGGACTTTTTTTTTTTAATTTTATTTTTTGATGCCGGGGATCAAACTTAGGGCCTTGTGCTTGTTGGGCAAGCAGTCTAACCACTGAGCTAAATCCCCAGCCCCTATTAGGAATATTTTTAAGGAAATCTTGCTCTACAAATTCTGTGATTTAATGCCCCTCCCTTGATTCATGTTAGACATCAAGCAGTTTTCATAGGACTGGTGCAGATGTCAGAACCCTAAATCTAAGCCTCAAAGGGATTAAAAAAAAGCTGCCTGGAATCCCAGTGCTCAGGGAATTGAGGCAACAGGACTGTAAATTAGAGTCCAGCCTAGGCTACATAGTGAGTTCAAGACCAGCGTGGACTGGGTAGTGAGAGTCTGTCTCAGGAAAAAACAGACTGTTTAAAAAGGTAAATAACATCTTGACATTATTATGAAATAGCTTTGACATAGTAGGCCTTCTGAAAGATCTGGGGACCACCAGTGGACACGCTGAAAATCAGCATTCTAGAACCCTGGGCAGGGTTTTCCTGGAAGATAACCAATACAATAGGGTGCTCTCAGACTATTAAAAGATTGTGGTGGTTGTTTTGTAGTGATGAGTGTCAAATATTTTTATTGGTTTGATAAGTGGTTAGAATTTCTGTTTGAGGTTTGTTTTTTAATTAAACTTTTTCTCCCGTCTAGGTTTTATTGAAGGTGTTGTATCAGTACAAGGAGAAGCAATATATGGCTCCTCGAGTTTTACAGCAGACGTTAAATTACATTAATCAAGGAGTTTCCCATGCCCTTACTTGGAAGAATCTGAAGCCTCACATACAAGTAATAATTTTCTATGTAAAATGTTTTTCTTATAAGAATAACATTAATTGCCATAAAGGTTTAAAAACTGTTTGCTTGAGTGTGTTAGTCTAAATAGTTTTAGTGATCCTTTTGACAGTATAGCAGAAAAACAAGTTGCAAAATTTTCACAAAGTTTAAGAAGTATTTTATAAATATTCAACTTAGCTTTAGTCTAAAATTGTTACCTTCAAATAAACTTACCTATTCTATTGTAATTAGTTGACATTTTAGTCATATAATTTGGAATAAGCAAAGGATTTTATTTTACCAGATTGGTGTTTAGGATAATTGGCTTATAATTTCTTACTATAGAAATGTAAGAAAAAAAAAAAAAGAAATGTAAGACCTTGTAGTTGATCTGGGAATCCTTTAAATGCATTATTTAAGTCTGATATTAAGCTTTAAAATATCTATAATAGAGTTATTTTTATTTTAGTACTTAAAGGAGATTTGACAGTTTAAATTTGAAAACTGAAGTTACTTTCTTAACTTTTAAATTGCAGGGCATTATCCAAGATGTTATTTTTCCATTGATGTGCTATACAGATGCTGATGAGGAACTTTGGCAAGAAGACCCTTATGAATATATACGCATGAAGTTTGGTAAGGAAATTTCACTTTTAGAGACAAAAATGTCAATAGTTAAGAACAGAATGGTGTGTTTAGCCAACCTAAGGGATGTTAAGACTTCATCTTTTTTTTTTTTTTTTAAGACTTCATCTTTGATATAGTAAAAGGCTGCCTTTGTTCTTTTAATATTAATTATCCATTGTTTAGACCTATCTGGGACTATTCACTAAGGCATTTTATAACAATCTTTATTTTTAGCAGATACAAATTATAATAATATTACAAGTTTTGATAATTGAACATGCTTCTGACATGCCAAAACCATTAGTTATGATTTCACCTTAACACAAGAGTCTAAAATGTACTTTTGGATCCATCATAGTCATATATGTGGGAATTGAAAAGACACATATGGGAAACTGGAATTGCTTGGGGTCCCTGCACAAAAAAGAATTGCAATCTGGCGAATGTGGAGCATTAGTCCTTCCTACCAGAATCTGTGCTTTTTGTCATTTGTACTTTTGTGATCCAATTGTGAAAATTCTCACAGTAGTAATGTTTTGTGTGCAAGAATATTACTAGGAAAAATTAGTCAATTAACATTTAATTTGTACAGAAAAGATACTGAATTAGGATCTTGCAAAATTATATGTAGATTGGGATTCGTTTTCATACTACTTTATGCAAGATTTAGCAAATTTTAAATGCCTCTTTTTACAGAGCACAATTTGTAATTAGGAAGAAAATGTTTTATGAAGAAATTAAAATTACTGTTTTCTGTCTTAATTTTAAATTTGTTCTCTAGATGTCTTTGAAGATTTCATTTCTCCTACCACTGCTGCCCAGACACTTTTGTTCACAGCCTGTAGTAAGAGGAAAGAGGTAAGTTAATGAGCAGATAACTCTTGATACATTATTTAAAATTCATTCATGGGGCTGGGAATTTAGCTCAGTGGTTAGTTTGCTTGCCTAGCAAGCACAAGGCCCTGAGTTCTATCCATAGCACCGAAACAAAAATTTGTTCAGATATACATTCAGTTTTAAATGTTAGGCATGTGAGTCATTTTGTTTGTTAGCTTGTTTTTTAAGTACTGTTTTCCTATTCGGTAAAGTGTTACTGATCTTTTAATTTAGGTACTGCAGAAGACTATGGGATTTTGTTACCAGATTCTTACAGAACCAAATGCTGATCCTCGAAAAAAAGATGGAGCCTTGCATATGATTGGCTCTTTAGCTGAAATACTGCTGAAGGTATTTCTTTTGTAAATATGTGCATACAATTAACAGCTTCATTGAGACATAATTTACATACAATGCAATTTACCCATTTAAAGTGTACAACTCAGTGCATTTTTTGAGGCAGGGATATGTTGAGGATTGAACTCAGGACCTTGCACTTGCTGGACAAGTGCTCTACCACTGAGCCAAATCCCCACCCCCACTCAGTGGTTTTTAATATATTCAGAGTTGTGCAACCATCGTACCTGATTGCAAAGTATTTCCATCACCCCAAAAAGAAATCCTGTAGACATTCGCAATCACTATTTATTTCACCTGAACCTCCCAGACTGAGTTACCTGTAATCTGGATTTGTGTTTGGATTTATTCTAGACATAAAAATGGAATGATACTGGCCTGGCATGGTGGAACACACCAGTAATTCCAGCACTCTGGGAAGCTGGGGCAGGAAGATAGCACATTAGTTCGCAGCCTGGGTGGCTTAGTGAGACCCTCTCAAAAAATGAAAAGGATTGGGTATATAGCTCAGTCGAAGGCTCTGGGTTCAGTCCCCAGTGTGAGTATGTGTGGTCCTCTATGCGTGGATTTTTAAAAATTTTTATTTATTATTTTTGGTGGGGGTGTTGCTAGGGATTGAATTCAGGGCCTTGTGCTTGCGAGGCAAGTGCTCTGACTGAATCCTCGACTATGAGGGGGTTTTTTCAGTGCCATATACTGTTCTCAAAGTGTTTACCCCCAATTCTGGTACTGGGGTTGAACCCGGAACCTTCCTACCTAGCTATATCCCCAGCTTCCAGTCATTTTTCTTTATTTTGAGACATAATCTCATTAAGTTGCCCCAGCTGTGCTCAAATTTTCAATCCTGCCTTGACCTCCAATAGTGCTGGGTACAGGTGTATACCGCCACGCCTTGCTTTTATTCCTTTTATTACCAAATTGTACTGCTACACCTTGCTTTTATTTCTTTTTATTACCAAATAATATTAAATTGTCATACCACATTTTACTTATCCATTCTTTAGTTGGACATTTACCTTCTTTCTAGTTTTTGGCCATTGTGAACAGTGCTATTCTTTTGACTTTTCTGAAGTAGTTCTGGAAATTCATTTTGACTTTGTGGAAGAGCTAGAATTTTCATAGTGCCAAATCCAGTGAAGACGGTAGATGATGACATACTATAATGTTTTTAGAAGCCTACCTTTCCACTGAATGGCACTCAGCATTCAACATATTTTCAAACACACCTTGTAAAGACATTCATGAAATTGGACTTCCAGAACTGCTTCAGGAAGTAGCATGAAAGATGGGATAAGTGTGTAAGGGGTTATGGGAGTAATTTGAGGAGAATTAATGGCAGTGTGTCTTTTACTGTAATGTTTTTTATTTGAAAGACATTGACAGTGTATTTTGATCACACTTCCTATTTAGTAGTCTAAACTGTTGGTCATATTTTGAGAAAGCACATGGCTTTTACAAAGTGGTTGTGTTATTTTATATTTCTTTCTTTTTTTTTTTTTTTTAAGAGTAGGAATTTATTGAGAGAGAGAAAGAGAGCTCCTGAGAGACAGGAGGGGACCCGAGTGGGTTGCCCGTTATTTTATATTTCTACCAGCAGCGTTTGAGGGTTTTACTCTATATCACCAGTACTTGTTATTTTCCTTTTACTATAGCCATCCTAGTTATGGGGAGTAGTGTATCTTATGGTTTTGATTTCCATTCCTCTTATACCTCATAATGAGAATCTTTTCATGTGCTTTGGCCATTTATGATACCTTGTTTGGAGAAATGTCTATTCACATTGTATATCCATTTTAAATTGGTTGTCTTTTTTTGTTGTTGTTGTTCTGGGGATCGAACTCAGGGCCTTGCTTTTGCTAGGCAAGTGCTCTGCCACTTGAGCTAAATGCCCAACCCCTGTCTTTTTATTGTTGAGTGTTTATGGATCTGTATATATTCAAGATTCTAGATCTTTTTTATATGTATGATTCGCAGGTCTTTTCTTTTCTTTTTTTTCTGCAGATATTTTCTGCTCTTTTTTCTTTCTTTTTCCTTTTCATGTACTGGGGATTTTGACTGGAGAATCAATTCAGGCCTTCATACTGAGCTAGTCTCACTAAATTTTCTCTTCAAAACTGATCTTTAGGGGTTAGGGATTTAGCTCAGTGGTAGAGCCCCTGTCCAGCAAGTGCAAGGCCCTGAGTTCCATCCCCAGCACCCACCCCCCCAAAAATACTGATCTTTAAGGAAATTTTTAATATGTCCATATTCAGCCTAGGCACATCATGCTTTGTCACGTAAATTTCCAAACAAAGAATGACCAACTGGATCAGTTTATATTTAGAAATCTCCAATTGATTGTACATATTGTATTTTACTTCATAAGTAAGATCTCAAATTTGTTTTCCCTTCAAAGTTAATAAATGATTGCTATTCAAAATGTAAGTAAATATTTAGTGGTTGTACTTTCCCACTGCTTTGGTCCATTGGAATTGTCACATTTTTAAATCTCTCTCTACTCTACCCAGGTTATTTTCTTTAAAATCTTTAACATCTCTAGAGGGCTGGGTATTTAGCGGCACAAGGCCTTGAGTTCGATCCCTGGCACCAAAAAAAAAAAAAAAAAAAAAAAAAGGTATCTCTCAAGGCCTGGCATAACTACCAAATCCAGGAAATTAATACTGATGTACTGTAATCTATAGACTTGTTTTCAAATTTCACAAGATTTCTCATTGATGTCCTTTTTGGAGTACCTGATCAAATCCATTTTACCACATAGTATTTTAATTGTTAGCCTCCAGTTCTGTAAATGTTGGTCAGTTTTTGGTTTTTGTTTCTTTTGTTTTTTTGATTTTTTTTTTAGTGCTGGGGATGGAACTCAGGGCCTTGAGCTTGCTAGGCAAGCACTCTAACCACTGAGCTAAGCCCCTGTTGGTCAGTTTCTAGCGCTCATAAATGTGCAATTTAAGAAACTCTCTAGCTATCCTGTTTATTACTTTGAAAGCAGGATTTTTTACCAAGATATGCTAGGTCCAGTTAGAAACTTCATAAAGATGTCTTCCATTATAAATTATTCATAAGAAAAATATTTACAAGGTAAAGAGTAAAATTAACTACACCTCAACCAGGTACAGTCTATATTCCCAGCCACTCGGGAGAGTGAGGGAAGAGGATCTCCAGTTCAATTCTAGGGTGAGGGATTTAGCTCAGTGGTTAGAGTGCTTGCAAGGCCCCAAGTTTGATTCTAGTTTGGGCAGCTTAGCCAGGCCTGTCTCAGAAAGGGATGAGGATATGACTCAGGGTTCCCTGGGTTCAATCTCCAGTACTGAAAAATAAAATTAACCACACTTCTGTTACACTATTTCTATTAAAATTTGGTGTAATTATATTGTAATCAAGTAATTTGAAAAAAAAAATGTATTGGTTGTGGATCCTGGGGTTCAGAGAATCAGAATAAATGTATACTGTAATATCAGTGGTCAATTTGGAAATTCAGATGATTATACCTGAAACCATATCTAAATAATTATTTCTGTTTACAGAAAAAGATCTACAAAGATCAGATGGAATACATGTTGCAGAATCATGTGTTCCCTCTCTTCAGCAGTGAACTAGGCTACATGAGAGCAAGGGTATGTTTGTTTGTTTGTTTGTTTTTAATTTTTTATTTTTACCAAGAACATGTATTGGTACATTGTATACATAATGATCATAATCAACATGGTTATTTTGTACCTGTACATGATACATCTTGGTTTCCCCCCCGCAAGGGTATGTTTTAAAGCTGTATTTTATATATTTATTTCTCATAATAAATGACTGAATTTTTCATTCAAGACTTCTGTATAACGTAAATCTTGAAATGGCTGCTGTAATGTGTGCATGGTTTCCATCTATGTTTGCTAGCAGTGTCTGTCTGTGTTTTACATTCAGATCTTGCTATCCACACAAACATCATGCAGCCAGAAAGTAATTTGGGATCATAGTACTGGTCTAGTGCTGTCCTTTTGGACACATTCACCACTGACCAGCCTCCAAATTCCCGCATACAGAATTCTGGGAGGAGATTAGCTTAGGGGTGTTTATTGTAAAGTATCTAAAGTCACTATTTTTTAAAAGGCTTGCTGGGTACTTCACTATTTTTGTGAAGTGAAGTTCAAAAGTGATCAGAACCTACAAACAGCATTAGAGCTGACAAGAAGATGTCTGATTGATGACAGAGAAATGCCTGTGAAAGTGGAAGCTGCCATTGCACTCCAAGTGTTGATCAGCAACCAAGAAAAAGGTAAAGAATTTATATGTAAAAAATAATGACTGTCTTTACACATAATTATATAAGGAATAATCAGAAAGCTGATATACTTCTGTTTATGTGAAAGTGCTCTCTATCGTGCGTGTGCATGTGTGTGCCTGTGTGTGATACTTGTGATACTGAGATTGAATTAATGGCCTCAGGTATGCTAGTTAAGCGTTCTATCGCTGAGCTGAGTCGCCAACCCCTACTCTTTAAAGAGTACTTTTTAAAAATAAATAAATAAATAAATAGTACTTTTTTAAAAGAATGCTTTTTAGTACATGGTATATAAGTGTTTTAAAAAGATTAAGGTGCCAAAAATATTATTTTTTCTTCAGCTAAAGAATACATCACACCATTTATCAGACCTGTAATGCAGGCTCTTCTTCATATTATAAGAGAAACAGAAAATGATGATCTTACCAATGTAATTCAGAAAATGATCTGTGAATATAGTGAAGAGGTTACACCTATTGCAGTAGAAATGACACAACATTTGGTATGTGGTTTGAACCTATTATTTTTGCAAGTATTTTATTTTTATTTTATTGGGGGTGAGACAGGGTCTTGCTATGTAGTTCAGGCTTGCCTTAATCTCACCGTGTAGCCCATGCTGGTCTCAGACTCCCTCTAATCCTGCCTTGGCCTCCCCATGTTGCAGGTAATGCATCACAAGTGGCTTGACTTTGGTATAAAGCAAGTATTTCACAGAGCTTACTACGTAGTATATAGTGTTATAAACCCCTTGATAGATATTCAACTCATTTACTTGTCATACCATCCTGTGGAGAATTAGTTTTACAGTATTTTACAAAGAGAAAATGTGAGATAAGTAACTTACCCAAGCTAGACATGGGGGGTTGCGATTCATACTTGGATCGCTACAGTGTATATTCTTAACTCAGCCTGTAGCATGCGTGTAATTTCTAAAATACTCAATAAAGTCAGTTTTATAAAATAAATCACCAGCCTTCTTGGTGATTAATTATACTTGTATTTGGGCATTGTCAAATGTTAGCCTGTGGTTTTCTTTCTCTTTTTTTTCCCCTATTGATTCTGATTTATAAGAGATAGCATCTCACTGTGTTGCCCAGGCTAGTCATGAACTCCTGAGCTCAAGTGGTCCTTCTGCCTCAGCCTCTGATGGTTTTTTTGTTTTGGTTTGGTTTTGGTTTTTTGGGGGGGGAGTGCTGGGGATCCAACTTAGGGCCTTGTGTTTGCCAGGCACATGCTGTACTACTTAAGCTAAGCCTCTGGTTTAGCTGGGACTACCAGATGTTCACCACTGTACCTTGTTTTAGCCGCTAATATTAATGAAAATATTCACATTATTTTTATTTTGTTTTTCTGAGACATGGTTTTGCTATGTAGTGCAGGCTGGCTTTGCACACATTGTGTAGCCTGGGTTCAGTCCTCCTACCTCAGCCTCCTGAGTGCTGAGATTAAAATGTGCCACCCTGCATAGTTTATTCACAATATTAAATATATTCTGTGCCTTTACTCATTTAATCCTCATAGTATCTGTGAAATCCCCAAATGACATGCCATAAAGTCTTGCTGGGTGTGGTAATGCAGACTTGTAATCCCAGCACTCAGGAGGCTGACGCAGGAGTATCACCATGAGTTCAAGGCCATGCTGGAGCATGTAGTGGAGACCTTGCCTCAAAAAACAAACACAGGGCTGGGGATTTAGCTCAGTGATTAGAGTGCTTGCCTTGCAAGCACAAGGCCCTGAGTTCCATCCCCGGCACCACAAAAAAAAAAAAAAAAGACAAAGTACATAATTCTTAGGCCAAAACATGTTGTAGTGCTTCAGTGACAAACCTGAGTTGCATTCTTTTGACTGCAGGCAATGACATTTAACCAAGTAATCCAGACCGGGCCAGATGAAGAAGGAAGTGATGACAAAGCAGTTACGGCTATGGGAATTCTTAATACAATTGATACACTTCTTAGTGTAGTTGAAGATCATAAAGAGGTAAGAAAATGATTCCATGCTGCAGAGGTTTTAGAGAGTATCATTTTTACTTTGCCTGTGACTGATAGGGACCTCTGATTTAGATAATTGTATGATCATCTCATTTTTTGTAATTTTCAATTACTTTCTTTTGCTTCCTTATAAATTGTTAGTTCTAATATGCTACTGGGAAGAACAGGAAGCAGGTATTTGTTTTACCATCTCTTCATTTTGGGGCTCAGATTTCGGCTTTCTAATAGCTTGTTTCTCAAATCCAGAAGTATAGTGAGTCTCAGGAAAGCACATTATTGCTTGTTGTCATTAAAATTCTTTATTCGTTCAAAAAATTTGGCAAAATAACACATAAAGCTTACCATTTTAAATTAAACTTGTATGTGTACAGTTTACTAGCATTGACTACATTAATATTCTTTTGTTACCCTCACCATTGTCTTCCTAGTGTTCTTTTTTCCTACTACTTTTTAGAAAAGTAAGGGAACTAATCAAAAAATTTTTAATTGAATTATTTAAAGCATATAGAAAAGAATAAAGAACAGAGAAAATTATAACTACTATAATGCTACCTAATCTCCACCTAAATTTCCCCCCCCCCTTTCCTTTTCCTTTCCTTCTTTCCTTCCTTCCATCCAGTACTGGGGATTGGACCCAGAGTCTTCACATTGAGCTGCCAACCCCAGCAAATTTTTGATACTGAGACAGGGTCTCACTAGGTTTCTAAATTGCCCAGGGTGGGTTCAAATTTATTCCTTCTGCTTCAGCCTCCCTGAGTGCTAGGATTACCAGATGTGTCACCATGACTGGCTTCATTTTTCTTTATTTAGATTTCATTTCTAGTAGGAAAAAACTTTGGATAATTTTTTTCTGTGTATGTGCTATGGGGGGTTGAACACAGAGCTTTGTGCATACTACGCAAGTGCTCTGCCACTGAGCCACACCTCCACCCCCAAAAGTTCAGATAGATGCAATCAAATCCTTCAGAGGACTACTTCCTAACCACTTTCTATTTTCCTTTCTTCCCCTAGAAGTAACCATTGTCATGAACTTGGTGTTAATTTCACTTCAGATGTTTATATGGTAGTATATATATTTTCCATCAATAAACCATGTGTTTTTTTTGATGGTTTTTTGCCATGTGTTTTCAGATACCTGTGAGTTGCCTTTCCTAGCTTGAGATTTTTCAGTAAAATTTTTTTTCTTTTTCTTTTTTTTCTTTTTTTTTTTTTTTTTTTTTTTTTTTTTTTTTTTTTTTTTTTTTTTTTTTTTTTTTTTTTTTTTTTTTTTTTTTTTTTTTTTTTTTTTTTTTTTTTTTTTTTTTTTTTTTTTTTTTTTTTTTTTTTTTTTTTTTTTTTTTGCTGGGGATCAAACTCAGCCTTGTGCTTGTGAGGTGAGCACTCTAACCACTGAGCTAAATCCCCAGCTCCTCAGTAAAATATTTTTAAAATTCTGTGTTATAATTGGAAATAAGCAGAAGCCACAAGAAACTCTACAATTACTTTATGATTAACAGATAAAATATTTTGAACAGTTGAAAATGTACTATGTATTTGAAATGGATGTTTACCTCTATATTTGATTGGTAGATAAGATCTTATCCCTATTCTCACCCCATTAACATTCTGATGACCTTCATAGATTTGTGCTGTAATTGAGGACAATGCTTAACAATTGAGGAATTGCTGTTTCCCATTTATCTTGATTTACTTGGGGCCTGAGTTCACATTCTTTGGTTCACTATCTAATAAGTTTGAAAAAGAGAGGTGACTTAAGGATTATTGGGATTGGTAGCAACAATGCCTTCCTTCAGATAATTTCTCTGTGAGTCACTGATAGTGACTTTTCAGTTATGTTTGGACTGAATTAATCTAGTTACACACCAAAAAATCCCTATAGGCATTCTTTAGAATAGTTGTTCACCTCTATAATTATCATCTTCCCAGAATGTTTGTATTTTCCTTCTTTTATTTGTAGGTAAATGGTAAGCAGGTTTTTTCTTTTTTCTTTTTGTCCTGGGCAAAGCAGCTTAGAGAAAATGAGAATTATATATAGGATTTAAGAGTTGGCGTTGTTGCCCTGCTTCTTGCCAAAGGTGGGCAGCACATTGACAAGCACTGACTGTACATCATCTGACACTTGGCCCAGCCTGTTGTCATCTTCTTCTTGTCTTTGACCGCCCTGGGAGTTTGACCTCTCACTTTTTCAGCCCAGCCTAGGGAAGCATGGATTTTACCTCCAAGCATGTGGCCAGGGCTTCCACGTCACACTGGTGTAGGGTGGCCTCATCCTCCAGCAGCATGCCTACCAGGAGCATGACCTGATCTTCTGGGGCAGTGCCCTCCAGTGAGGTTACGTGAGCCTTGATCTGGGCAACCATCTCCTGACTGGTCACTTCAGGTGTGTGTAGGTCTGCATGTTGGTGACTTTACAGGGGACACACCTGCCACTACTGCAAAGACAGAGTTAAGAGTTCCTTAGGTTTTCTCATTGCAGTGGTATCATTAAATTTCAATCTTTGGTTGGCTCATAATTCAATAATATGTATGTTATCTTGAAACAGACTTAAAATGATCTCTTAATAATACTGACTTTATCTCTTTTTTTTTTTTTTTGGTGCTGGGGATTGAACTCGGGTCCTTGTGCTTGCAAGGCAAGCACTTTAACCACTGAGCTAAATCCTCAGCCCCTATAATACTGACTTTATATTCGAATGTAGTGCGTTATAGTGTACATTCTTTTAGTAATTGATTCATCGTGTTACAATTCCATATGATTTTGTTTTTTCTCTTTTAGATAACCCAGCAGCTTGAGGGAATCTGCTTACAGGTCATTGGCACTGTTTTACAACAGCATGTCTTAGGTATTATACCTCTGATTGTGCTAAGAATTTAGTGTTTTTGCATGAGTAAACATTTTTCTAATGATTGTCTATTATCTTTTAAGAATTCTACGAGGAGATCTTCTCACTGGCACATAGTTTGACATGTCAACAAGTGTCTCCACAGATGTGGCAGCTACTGCCTCTCGTATTTGAGGTCTTTCAGCAAGATGGCTTTGATTACTTTACAGGTAAGTCAAATCAGCATGGAAAGTACCGCTCCGATTTTGATTCATTTGAATTTTAACTCCCAAACATACACTTTTGAATGCTCAAAGGTGTCACATGCCATTGATTTCTTTTATGTATTTTGACTCAGCTAACATGTAACTCTGGAAATATAATGTGTATAATCTTTACTAAATTCAGAGGAATTTGCTTTAATCAGTTTATATTCCTGCATTAAAAATGAGTACATCTTAAAAGTGGATGACAGGGACAAAATAATCTCATGAATTTACTTTTATCTGAGGAAATTTGTCAGAAAATGAAGCATTTATACTGGTGAATGTATAACTGTTCTTTCTATTAATACAGACATGATGCCACTTCTGCATAATTATGTAACAGTTGATACAGACACACTTCTGTCTGATACCAAGTATCTTGAAATGATATACAGTATGTGCAAAAAGGTAGGCTATTTTTAGATGATACCAGATTTCACTAAGTTTCTGTTATAAAATTATGAAGATGCCTGCGATTCACATGGGTCTGACAGAAGCGAGGGGTTGGAGTTGGGAATTTAGCTGACTGGTAGAGTGCTTGCCTAGCAAGTGCAAGACCCTGAGTTCTATCCCTGGCACCACCCCCCCCCAGGGAAAAAAAAAATCTTTGGTTTCTAAATACCACAGTGATAGCTTTGGCAGATAAATGTCTTTTCTGTGCCTTCTGACATTTACTTGGAGTTGTAAATGTTCTTAATGCCTAGAGTTTACTTTAGTTCTCTGGACTAAAGAGAAAGAAGGAGATAATTAATTGAAACTTGAAAGGATCAGGAATGGATAGAGATATTTTACAAATGCCTAGAGATTACAGTTTTAGGGAAGCTATACAGTAATAATTAAGGAAAACTAAAAGATTCTAAGATCTGTGTTAGGTTTAAAAATATTATTCATAGCCATACATAGTGGCTCACGCCTATAATCCCCACACTCGGAAGACAGAGGCAGAAGGATCGCTGTGAGTTTGAGGACAGCCTGGGCTACATAGTTCAAATCCAGCCTCAACTACATAGCCACACCCTGTCTCAAAAAAACAAAAAATACTATTCATATAACAAGGTAAGGGATAAATTTTCCCCTGTCGTTTAGTTAGGGAGACAAATACTTGAATTGGAGTCTGTCAGTGTAATTGGTAATACAGTATTTGAATTGTTTTAGCTTTTACCTTTGTATAGGAAGTTAGTGGTTGTTAACCTACTACAGTCCAAAATGGCATCTCAGGATTAGGTGTTTTTGATCACATGTACCAGGGCTCCAGAAAGTTAGAGAGAGGCAAGCTCCAGATACTCAAAGATGCTTTAGTCAAATTTGTTCATTGAACATTGCTAGAACATTAAGTCAGTGGTGGCAAACCTATGCCACACATGCCACAGCTGGCAGTTTATTATCACTGAAAGCTCAAAAGGGTCACTGTCACTGCTTTAAATAATACTCAGAGCCTATATAAAAGGAAGAGAAATTAATACTCTTATAGAAAGGTTTCATTAAGGATTGTTGCAGTTTATATTTTGTTGATCAGGTTCTTACAGGAGTTGCAGGGGAAGATGCGGAGTGTCATGCTGCAAAATTGTTAGAGGTCATCATTCTACAATGTAAAGGGCGCGGCATCGATCAGGTCAGTAAGGCTAACTTTGAGGGGGCTGGACCCCAGGCCTCATGTGTGTTAAATGCTGTCTGCCAGAGGGCTTCATTCTCATCCCAAAGCTCACTTTTAATGATTCATATTTGAGGCTTCCAAAAGAGGCTCTTCCCTTCTACTTTTTTCTTTTTTTCTCCCTTTTGGTTGCATTATATATTCTGTACAGCATTGTTTATTATGATACCCGATAATAAACATTTTTAAACTATTCATTAAAATATAACCAATATATAATAATGATAATAACTTTAATATTATGGAAACATTATTGGTTAGTCTTATGTGTATTTTGTTAGCATGCAAGGTAAGCTTTGGCTTAAGGTGTTTTTGATAGGTTCAGTAATTAAATTTCTGTGGTCAGTTTTAACACAAACATTGGGAATCTGTAATTGATCATTGTGTTAAGGTTCTGCATTTAATAGCTCAGTGACGACTTTGTTCATAATTAGATTTCCCAGCAAAATGCCTCACAATAAATACTAGTCTTATAATGGGGTTAATTGAGGCAAAAAGTAAGTTAGTATGGATAGAATAGTTAGAATACTGTCAGTTACAGTCCTGCATTGTCCTGCAATCTTTCTTTACAGTGCATTCCTTTATTCGTGGAAGCAGCTTTAGAGAGACTGACAAGAGAGGTTAAGACGAGCGAACTTCGAACGATGTGCCTGCAAGTTGCAATTGCAGCTTTGTATTATAATCCACATCTGCTACTCAATACCTTAGAAAGTCTTCGCTTCCCTAATAATGTTGAACCAGTTACAAATCATTTTATCACACAGTGGCTAAATGATGTTGACTGTTTCTTGGGGTAAGTGACATAAATTGGACCTTTATGAAGAACTGCTTAATTAAGAAAATAGAAAAAAAATTTTATCTTATTATTTATTTATTTTTAGGCTTCATGACAGAAAAATGTGTGTTCTGGGTCTCTGTGCTCTTATTGATATGGAACAGATACCACAAGTTTTAAATCAGGTTTCTGGACAGATTTTGCCAGCTTTTATCCTTTTGTTTAATGGATTAAAAAGAGCATATGCCTGCCATGCAGAACATGAGAATGACAGTGACGATGATGATGAAGCTGAAGATGATGATGAAACTGGTAAGGAACATGTGATGGAAGAAGCCAACACTTACCTAGTTAGAAACATTGCAGGACTGCTTTTCTAGACCTTTTCCCAGAGAAATTTAGGATCATAGCCAAATGCTTCTATGCATATTCATTCACCTCTTCACTAAGTTTGAGGAATTTCATCTGTAACTTCAAGATGTAAAGCAGTTCTGGGCATTATATATAGTGTACAATCAAGAAAGATTTGTTCATTCTGTATACGTTTGGCACTGCAGATAATAAAATGATTAAGAGGTCATTCTTTTCTTCAAAAGTTTTCTGTTCTAGTGGGAGGAATGTTTACAAAGTTAAAATAGTCCTGTATATAATAATAGAGTTGGTGCAAGGTGCTGAGTTCATTTAGGATAGAGAAGTAATTCCCTTAACAGTTGAGGCAGAGTTATAAGGGAGATAATAAATGGTTCTATCATTAGCTGTATCTCATAAACTAGTATAATCAGAAGTACATGGATGTCAATAACAGGTGCTGGCGGGGCTGCAGGGAAAAAGGAACCCTCCTCCACTGTTGGTGGGAATGTAGACTGGTCCAACCACTGTGGAAATCACTATGGAGAGTCCTCAGAAAACTACAACTAGAGGTTCTATTTGACCCAGCTATTCCTCTGCTTAGTATCTTCCCAGAAGAATTAAAATCATCATACCACAGTGATCTATGCACAACCATGTTCATAGCAGCACAGTTTGTATTAGCTAAGTCTTGGAAGCAACTTGAATGCCCAACAACTAATGAATGGCTAAAGAAAATGTGGTTTTTCTACACAATGGAGTACTACACCGCCATAAAGGATAAACTAGAGTCATTTGTATGTAAATGGATGTTCCTTGAGAACATACTATTAAGTGAAATAAATCAGACACTTATTAGTACACATAAAATTGTTTCTCTGATATGAGAAACCATAAGTGTAAATAAGGACAAAGGGGTCTAATAGATATTTTATATATATAAAAAAAGATAGTATTCAAAAGAGAGGAGAACTAGATAGGGAAAAGGGGGATAAAGAAGGAAGGTTAAAAGGAAAGTAAGATGAAAAGGAAAATTGGAAAAATGTAAATAAACTTGTTGCAAATAGAGAGGGGTGGGTGAATGGAAGGGAGGGGAGGGGAAGAGGGGGGAAAACCAAGATACATCATGTACAGGTACAAAATAACCATGTTGATTATGATCATTATGTATACAATGTACCAATACATGTTCTTGGTAAAAAATCAAAAACAAAAAAAAAAAACAACATGGATGCCAGCATGTTGGCGCACACGTTGTAATCCCAGCACTCCGGAGGCTGAGGCAGGAGGATTGCCATGAGTTCAAGGCCAGCCTGAACCTGCATTGTGAGACTCTGTCTCAAATAACCAAAAAAAAAAAAAAAAGAAGTACCTGGATAATAAATTGGGAGGAATACCCTGAAGGATTGGGGTTGGAGATTTAGCTCAAGTGATAGAGTGCTTGCCTAGCAAACACAAGGCCTTGAGTTGGATCCCTAGTGTCTCCCCACCCCAAAAAATACCTGAAGGATTTGATGTTGAAGTGTGGCACATGGCATTCAATATGTCACAGAACTAAGCTGGGCACAATGGCACATGCCAGTAATCCTAGCTCTTAGGAGGCTTAGGTGGGAGGATCACTTGAGCCCACAAGTTCAAGAAGAGCCAGGGCAACATAGCAAGACCTCATCTCAGAAAAAAGGCAGAATAAAAGATACATATTGTTAGATTAAGTATTATAAGATTTCTAATTTTTTAATGTCTGAATTTATTGCAGATAATCCTATCATATATTAGTGCCCAAAACCTAAGCATGTTTGTGCTACAAAATGAAGTTATTTAGATGTTGGCTAATTCTTTTCACGTGCGGACACTGTAGTCTACAAGAGTGTAAATTGATCAGTATTACAAAAGATTATTTTAATGGTTTCAAAACAAGATAGCTGTTGCCATTTTTATTTTTTATCATTTACTGACTTAACCAGCCTTTTAAAAAAACTTACACAAGGGAGGGAGGAACAGAGGGGAGGGGTGGGGAAGAAGGGGGAGAACCAAGATGCATCATGTACAGGTACAAAATAAATGTGATGAATGTGACCACTGTATGTAAAATGTACCAATACATGTTCTTGGTTTAAAATTAAAAAAAAAATTTACACAAAAGGTCCTGTGGATATAAGTTATGTTAGTCATCTGTATTTATGTATTTATTTTTTGTCACTGGTATTTAGTTTGGTATATACCACATGGCCCAGAGGATACCAAGCACTGAGTCTCAATGTGTGATCCTACTTCAACACTCTAGCTTTAAGAATACTTTACATCAAAAAAAAAAAAAAACAAAACTTTACGTCATGCCATGCATGATGGTGCATGCCTGTAATCCCAGAATTTGTGAAAATTTTCATTTCTATTGTTTTCTTTTTGTTGTTGTTGTTGTTTTTGTTTTTTGGGGGTTTTTTTGGTTTGGTTTTTTTTTTGAGACAGGGTCTGGCTATGCAGAAGGCTGGCCTTGAACTCACTAGGTAGCCCAGGCTGGCCTCAAACTTGCAGCTATCCTCCTGCCTCAGCCTCCCGAGTGCTGGGATTACAGGAGTGCGCCACCATGCCCGGTTCATTTCTGTTTATTGTTGAACATGCATTTACATGCAGCTCTAGGAATTTTTCGAGATGATTGTTACTTTGTTGAATAACAAATTATTTCAATATTTAAAAAGTATCTTTTATGATTTGGCAGAGGAACTGGGGAGTGATGAAGATGACATTGATGAAGATGGGCAAGAATATTTGGAGATTTTGGCTAAGCAAGCAGGTGAAGATGGGGATGATGAAGATTGGGAAGAAGATGATGCAGAGGAAACTGCTCTGGAAGGCTATTCCACAATCATTGATGATGAAGACAACCCTGTTGATGAGTATCAGATATTTAAAGCTATATTTCAAAGTAAGTCAACAGGGAAAAAATAAAGTTGAACATACAACTAACAGATATACATGCTTGCTTCTGGAAAGACTAGTAATCCTAAAAGGGAAAGAGGAATTACCACTTATTTTTGAACTAGACTATTTTCCTAGAATGTATGTCTTTCAAAAATTACAAACTAAAAATAACAAGATGACAAAAGTATACTCAGAAACTCAAAGGCCACATTACCAATAATGTTGAGTACTTTGCCTACTCTTTTATGGGGTAGAGAAGAACAAATTCCTTCAATTAAATGTTTTTACATATATGTTGGCTTACACTTAACCTGAATTTTAGCTTCAAACACCCAATTTGACCCCAAAATTTTGAGATTCGTATCTAGCACTATGTGCATGGTTTCAGAATACAAGGTACCATTTTGGTTATCACTTTCTTTTTTTAGGGTTTTTTGAGACAAGGTCTCGCTGTGTAGTTGAGGCTGTCCTTGAACTCACTGTGTAGTCCAGGCTGGCTGTGAACTTCAATGATGTTCCTGCCTCAACCTCCAGAGTGCTGAGATTACAGGTGTGTGTCACCACACCCAGCTTGGCTTTTTTTTTTTTTTTTTTGAAACAGGGTCTCGCTGGGTAGTTCAGGCTGGCCTTGAACTCACTAGGTAGCCCAGGCTGGCCTCAAACTTGCAGCTATCCTCCTGCCTCTGCCTCCCAAGTGTTGGGATTACAGGTGTGTGTCACCATTCACAGTCTTGGTTGTCACTATTTACTTGGATTTCAAAGTATGTTATCTGGGTCCCACTATCTGTCTTATAAAATTGCTGCTGTATTTGACAACTCTGTCTCCTCAGAGTTAAACACTGTAATTTATCCTACCTCATAAGAACTTTGAGGCTGTGAGTTTGATCCCTAGCACAAAAAAAACAGTTTGATGTAGAATAAATTCTCTGATGACCAAGATTTTAGTCTTCAAAGACCATAAGAAAGCAGTTTCAACGCAAGGTTACAGAAGGACAAACAGACAGTTTCTAAGCTATGTGGCAGCAAGAATTGATTGAAGTGGCAGCTTTGTCTGTGCCTTTATATATTTTATATGTAGATATGTGTCAGTCCCTGAAGGACAGTTTCTAATCCAAGGCCTATGCACAGTTCCAGTGAAATAGAAATAGATAATTGTGCAACTGAATGCCCAGCTTGTACCCCCAAAATATGTGGCACCTAATACATGAGAGAAATCAGTTTACATTTTGACTTTGCTCTGTGGAGAAATTTTGGTTTGGGGAAATCCATTACAGAGAACATTCTCCTACTTGCATACAAATGTATGTGAAATAGGGAAATATATGACCAGACTTAGCACAGTTATATATTAACTTACTTAGTGCATGATCAGGATTGTTTGTTTTGTTGTTTGTTGTTTTCTTTTGTGCAGTAAAGGACATTGAATCCAGAGAGTGCTGAGCTACATTCTCAGCCCCCTTTACAAATATGTTTTTTGAAGATAGTGCCTCCCTTAAATTGTCCGGGCTGGGCTCGAACTTTGCAGTCCTCCTGCATCAACTTCCTGAGTAGCTGGGATTATGAGCCATCACATGTTGGGCATGTTTGTTTTTGTTTTTTGAGTCAAGATCTCACTGTATAGTTCAGGCTGGCCTTGAACTCCTGGTGATTGATCCTCCTGCCTCAGCCTCTCAAGTGCTAGGATTACAGCTGTGCACCAGCAGACATGGTGATTTTTTATTTATTTATTTATTTTTTGTGCTGAGGATCAAACTCAGGGCCTTGTGCTTGCAAGGCAAGAACTCTAACCACTAAGCTAATCCCCAACCCACACTGAATTTTTAACTCCTGTTTTTGTGATGTTTCGGGAAAATTTGTTGTTTCTCATAGGTTAAATTTGACCTTGATTTAGGGTATAATTAAAACAAAACTATGAAGCTAGATAAGGTAGTGCATTCTTTAATCTCAGCACCCTGAGAGACTGAGGCAGAATGATCATAAGTTTGAGCCCAACCTGAACAATTTAGTGATTGAACAAGAACCTGTCTCAGAATCAAAAATAAAAAAGCTGGAAGCCTGGCATCGTGGCACACACCTTTAATCTCAATACTCCAGAGGCTGAGGCAGAGGGATTGCTGTGGGTTTGAGGCCAGCCTGGGCTAAAAGTGAGTTAAAAGCAGCCTGAACTACGGAGCAAGACCCTAGCTCAAAAGCAAACAAACAAAAAATCTTAGAGATGTAGCTCATTGTAAAGAGCCCTTGGGTAAATTCCCAGTACCACACACACGCAAAAGTAACCAATGCAATTTTGAGAATTGCAAGGCTACCTTTCTATGGAGAAGAAAAATTGTATTCCTGGGGATTGAATGCAGGGCTTTGCACATGCTAGGCAAGTGTGCTACCATTTAGTTACACTCCAACCAAAATATAGTAAAGGACAGGTTTTTGGAGAGGCAAAGCAAGAAGAAACCATTTATTTTGTACCATTTACAATTTTCCTGCATCTGCCTAATGCTTAAATTTAGAGGTTTGGGAATTGTAGTCAAAGTAGCTTTGATCATTTTTGAGTTGCTTTAACTGAATCTTTTAGGAGAATTAGCTAATTTTCTTACTGAAGTTTGACTAGTTGTAACGTGTAAGAACTGATTTAGACTATAAGGACAATTACATTTCTTTAAGCGCAAAGATAAATTGTAATTGATTTTTTTTATGGAGGGTGCTGGAGATCGAACTTGGGGCCTTGCACTTGTGTAATTTCTTCATGTTTTACATCACAAATAAGATAACTTTTGAAGTTGTTGGGAGAATGTAAAGAGGAACAGAATAGAAAGTAGCTACCAGTCTCTTATTATTCTTTTCTCCTTGTTTTTGTTTTTATAGCTATTCAAAATCGTAATCCCGTGTGGTATCAGGCTCTGACTCACGGTCTTAATGAAGAACAAAGAAAACAGTTACAGGACATAGCAACTCTGGCTGATCAAAGAAGAGCAGCTCATGGTATGTTAGTCAACCACAACCTCTTTGGTGTAATTAATGACTTTATACAGCTTTAGAATTTTAGAAAGGGATTTAACTGATAAAGGTATATAGGTTGGCTATGTAGCTCAGTGGTAGAGTGCTTTAATAAGACTGCTTAAACTCATGATGATGGTTTGATAATAGGCAGTTGTATTAAAATGTAAAAAATTTGGGGGCTGGGGATTTAGCTCAGTGGTTAGAGTGCTTGCTTTGCAAGCGCAAGGCCCTAAGTTCAATCCCCAGCACCAAAAAAAAAAAAAAAGAATTACCTAAAATATAAAAAAATTGGAAGTTCAAGTATTTTGTTTGTTTGTTTTGGTTTTGGTTTTTTTGAGGCAGGGTCTCAATATGTAGTTCAGACTGGCCTTGAACTCTCTAGTGTAGCCCAGGCTGCCCTGAACTCACAGTGGTCCTCATGCCTCAGTCTCCCAAGTGCTGGGATTACAGGTGTGTGCCACCACACCCAGCAAAATTCAAGTATTTTAAAGAAAACCCCAGACAGACATTCATTTCTTCTTTAAACACTTCAGTGTATGGGGAGCTTTTAAAACTTTTATTGTTTTGGTTCATTTTGAATTGCTGGGGATCAAATGTAGGGCCTTGAGCATGATAGGCAAGCACTGTACCACTAAGCTATACTCTGACCTCAGCATGCATTTTTAAAAAATAGACTTTAATTATACACAGCCTAAGAATACCCAACCAGTTTTGTAATCATAGTCAAAGAAGGGTCCTCTTACTTGGCTGTGGTGATGCACAGCTATTATTTCAGCACTGTGAGAGGCTGATGCTGGTGAATCACAAGTTAAGCTCTAGCCCGGGCAATTTAGTGACTTAGTGACCGTGTGACCCTGTCTCAAAATAAAAAGGGATGGAGATGTAGCTCAGTGTGAAGGCCATGGGTTCAATTCCCAGTTCAGAGTGGGGAGCTCTTTATAAATAAGATAGAGCATTTGTATCTGTCTGCATTTGATTTGTTACATTTTTGTTCCTTTCTGAGATGAGTCCTTACATACATATTTGACTCAAAATGGTATTTAAAGATTCATTTTCTTCTTAACAATGGAAAGTGAAAATCAGCTAAAAAGAAGTCTGTAGCATACAACCAGAAACGATTTTCTTCACACAGCGCATGCCCTCTAGCTCCTGCGCATTCTGGCTGCTGTTGGTGGTTAGGTTATTAGTTTGTTAAATATTGTCAGTTCCTCCCCTCAGCCAAAGTAGGAGGGTAATTGAATGCCATATTAAAGTTTCACTTATTTGTTCTCTAGAATCCAAAATGATTGAGAAGCATGGAGGATACAAATTCAGTGCTCCAGTTGTGCCAAGTTCTTTCAATTTTGGAGGCCCGGCACCAGGGATGAATTGAATTATCACTTTCTTTCCTGCTGTGTGGTTGTAGTGAAGAGCTTGTGTTCCTCCTTGTAGTGGTTCCAGAACTGGTTCATGTTATCTACTCTACATTAATTGATCAATAGATGGACAAAAAAGAAAGAAACCCAGGAGTTGGGACCTGATCATGCAACCTGGCACTGGATGAGAGACCAGAGGGATTGGGGGATGGGGGTACTAGGGGGGATTTTCTTTATTTTTTGAAGAAAGTAAGATCCTGACTGAAGCTTCAAGTGACACTGTGGAAATCTGAAACAAGAGGGGATGTCATGAAGGCAGCTTTTCTTTTTCTAAGGAAAAAAATAGGCATGGGCTACAGGACTATTTAAAATGTCTCATTTACAGTATAAAGCTCAAAGGTAGATGTAATTTTTACACCTATGAGTATTTGTCCGGTTTCTGTCTCCTTACCATTGGGTATCCTTTATATGTAAATAAGATAAGGTAATCTGATAGCCTTATTCAGTCTTCATCATTTTCATTCCTCAAAGATTGTTCCTATGTAGATTATTGGACATTTATTGTAGCACTACATAACTGATTTAAAAATCTGTAAATGAATTAGCACTTTCATATTGAAACAAGCCTGCTAGCCTATGTATAAAAGCAAAAATGTTTGCTGTTTATAAAAGGGATGTAATGGGGTGGGGGGCAGGGGTAATTTCAAGTTATTAATTTAAAAATGAACTAGCAATTTTGTACCTGGTGACTTTGTGGTGCACTCACCTCTGATAGTGACTTGAATTCGGTATGTAAAAAGGGGTTAGTGATATTTCATTGCTGCTAAAAATGGCAACTCCCTCTGTGTCCTGTGTTTTTCTTAAAGCTCTCAGTGTACAAGTGGATATTTGGATACAAGACCTTACTGTAACAAATAAGAAAGGTGGTATCTAAAGCATGTAAATTGGATATAAAGTTCTGCTCTTAAAGAGTTGATCTTAGAGTATGGCTAAACATCTATATATGCAATCTATTAAAAGAACTTAATTCGGCTATTATGTCTTGATTTGATTGCAGTTTTGTTTCTAATTATAATTTTCCCCCTTGTTGGCCTGTTTTTATCCTGCACCTAGAAGGAGTGCAAAATGCACACTTAAAATTTGACATTTAACACCTGCCCACTCTCCTTTCCCTATCTCCTCTGTGCCTCTTGATGATTGTGGTATCAGATCTTAACTAGATGGGTGGAAGGCACATGGTTCCTTCCAAAAACCACTATTGATACCACTGCAAATCAAGCCAGGAGCAAGACAGTGTAGAGAGGTTGGCTTGCTTCCCTCTCTTCCTAACTGCATGTTCAAAAATAATCCTTTATTGATTTTTAAACATCTGTCAGATGAGTCATACATTGGGTTATTTTTTATACACACGTATTCACAATATTTCAAATTGAAAGCAACATTTCAATTGATTCAAAACTATTACATGCTGTTGTCTAAACAGATTAGAAAATTTATAACTGTAAAAAATGAAATGCACATATTGATATTTAAAATGCATAATTAAGAAAACCTATTGGTGTTGTGTTTTTCTTGTATACCATTAAGCCACTATCGTTGGCACTGTTCAGTTTTCTATTTTAACACTGAAAGAATGAAAGTATTTCCTAATTTATGAATTTATTACTAAAAATCTCAGCAAAAAGAAAAAAACTTGTCTGTCTAAAATGTGTGGGTAAAAACTGTTAATCAAGTGTTTCTACTCCTTCCCCCCATGTTGGACACCAACTGTATACCCTAGGTTGCTTAAAGGGATTTAATTATATAAAATCAATAAAATAAAAATGGAGTAGTTGTATATATGCAGCATTGTGTACAGAGGGGAGCTACTGAATAATATTAAGATTCTCGGTTTTTTTTTTTTTTTTTTTTTTTTTTTTTTTTTTTTTTTTTTTTTTTTTTTTGGTCCCATAATACTTAGTCTACTTTTTAAAATTTCAGACTTCACTGCTCTTTGAATTAATACTTCCAGTTTTCACATTATTGTTATTTGAAAGCCATATCTAATAAAGGTTTTAGTTAGTCCCATGCACAGAATGAAAATTCTTGTTTGCTAGGATTGTTTCAAAAAAATGTATTGGTATGCACTTTAGGAACAGGTTTTACTGTGTCTTGTCATGTAATCCAACTAATCTCCATTCACCAATTTTAATGTGGATATAGGCCTCCTGGTTGAAATGTGGTTTCTCTCAGCTCCATTTTCATGACTTAAATTTAACATCAAAGTATAATTTTAGAGTTTTGTTTTTTAGTACTGAGGATTGAACACAAATATTGCTGAGCTGTATCCCCAGCCCTCTATTTTTTAAATTCTGAGACAAGGTCTTACTAAGTTACCCAAGCTAGCCTTGAACTTGCCCTCCTGCCTTGGCCTCCAGAATCGCCTGAGATTACAAGTGTGTGCCACATGCCCAATCAGTTTCTTACAGATCGTCTGTGTGAACAGGTTGGAGTTGCTAGATGAGGATGCAAGGCTTTTAGAAACTTTTGGAAAGTATTTATATACTGTCTTGTAATTAAACTTTACTTTTTTCCCCATATAGCCTTTGCCAAAGTTTTACTACCCCGTAATCTTGAGATGTACCTTAATTGAGAATAGTGGCTGGTATACTTAGCTCTGGAAAAGACCAGAAGATAGAGTAAGGGTGGCCAAGCTACATATGCTGTTCAGTCCCAGATGTCACCCATGAAGCAAGCATAAAGAAAAAGCCATTAAGAATTAGATAAATATGTCATTTGTATGAGCATACACTAAAGCATAATAGGCATTGTGGGTTCGTAAAATGAATGACCTAAAATTACATTAAAACATCTGTTCTATACAGTGTGAAGAAAAACTATGGTATATTTCAATTTTAAAATTTATAGTAAAAGATACTGCCAATTCTCAAAAATATTCCCCCTTGCTCTGAACATGTACAACATTCTTGCCATTTTCTGGAACAGTCTTGGAAATCCTTTCTCCTGAGTATATTTAGTTGTACTCTTTTTTTTTTTTTTTTTTATGCTGGGGATTGAACTCAGGGCCTCAGGGCCATGTACTTGCAAGGCAAGCACTCTAACCACTGAGCTAAATCCCCAACTCCATTTAGTTGCACTCTTGTTGCTGCCTCAATGTCCTGAATTGATTTAAAACATTTACTTCTCATGGTCATTTTGACTTTGAAGAAGAGCCAGAAGTTGCATGGTGCCACATGTAGTGAATAAGGTGGACAGAAATTGCCATACCGGAAGTGATATGTGACACTGAGCATTATCGTGATGGAGGATGAACTATTTGCCCATTTCTCAAGCTGTTTTCCACACATACCATTTCTTAAACATAAGCCTTTATGGTGTTCAGAGTTTACCATAGTAGTTTTGGGCACAAACTTGGCTGGCACAATTCATCAGGGTCAACACATCAGACTAGAGGGTGTAGCTCAGTAGCAGAGTGCTGGCATGGCATGTATAAGGACTTGGGTAGAAACCCAGTCCCACCCCCCAACCAAAAAAAGTGATGCATTTTTCACATGAGAATTGGGTGATTTCCTTTGAGAACTCTGAACCTGGGTCTTAGGATTATAACCATGGACCCAAATATTGTTCATGATGACATTTCTTAACCCATTTATGCCTACTGTTCCATTTTGGAGTGCTACAAACAGTGGAACATAATAAATTTCTTTTCAAGTTCTTGTTCCTTGACTTTTTCTAGGTAACATGAATTTAATGCAAAAAATTGCAACCTTTGGCATAAATGGATTAAAACTGCAATTTGAAGCTGCAGAATTGTGTAACTCAGTGAAATTGACACAGTGCTTTGTTCCAGTCAAAACATAATAAATTTAGCACTGCCCTTATGTTCAAATCTGTCAGAGTGCTTTGAACAAAACCATAGTTGAAACTTGCCACATATTGTTAGAAATGTGCTATTTCTCCTATTGATCCTTTCCTTTGGATGGCACTTGATTTTTTTTTTTTTTTTTTTTTCTGGTGCTGGGGATCGAACTCAGGGCCTTGTGCTTGCAAGGCAAGCACTCTAACCACTGTGCTAATCCCCAGCCCTGGATGGCACTTGAAAGCAGCATTCGTTGTACTTTTTGGTTCTAGGGGGTTTTTTTGGTTTTTTTTTTGTTTTTTCCTCCGAGTTTTGTTTTGTTTTGTTTTTGGTGCTGGGGATCACACTTGGGGCCTTGTGCTTGCAAGGCAAGCACTCTAACCACTGAGCTAAATCCCCAGCTCTCATTGTATTTTTTGAAGACATGTCTATAATTTAAATGTTGGCAAAAGCATCCATGACCGTTTATCAGTGTCCCCACTGAATCCCAGCTCTTACCCTTTGGCTCATCATAAAGAAAGGTTGCAGGTCAGTTTAAAATGCTCTTAGTGGGCTGGGGATTTAGCTCAGTGGTTAGAGTGCCTGCCAGCAAGCACAAGGCCCTGAGTTTGATACCCAGCACCAAAAAAAAAAAAAAATAATAAATAAATAAAATGCTCTTAGTGATACTACTGTAATTTCTGTTGGAGGGTAAAAAGACCAACAAGCTAGAGAAGACTGTCATAAACATAATTAAGGCTTAAATTGATGTGGAGATCCAAAGACCAAAATTAACAGCAGTAGGAATCATTTTAGCCCTATGGAAGGAATAAATAAATTTCCGTGCATATGAGGTTATTATCTCCCTCTCCAGGTTTTTAAAGCACAAGTAGTAGTTCATCTTTATCTAGTTAAAAATTCTGCTTCCCTGTATACATTGAAATTTGTCAGTTAAAATTGCTGGGTGTGGTGGCATATGCTTGTAATCCCAGCACTCAGGAGCAGTATAAGGCCATCCTGGACTGGACAGTGAATTCGAGACTGACCTGGACCACATAGACCGTGTCTCAAAAAAATTTTTTAAAGGTTGGGGATTTAGCCCAGCCATAGAGCACTTGCCTCACAAGTGCAAGGCCCTGAGTTCGATCCCCAGCACCAAAAAAAAAAAAAAAAAAAGAAAGAAACAAAACCCATTTACACAGCTGGGCATGGTGATGCATGCCTGTAATTCCAACACACAGGAGGCTGAGGCAGGAGGCTTATATTGAGTTTGAGGCAGCGTGAACTATATAGCAAGACCCTGTCTCAAAAAACAAAGGGGTTGGGGATTTAGCTCAGTGGTAGTGCCCAAGGCCTTGAGTTCAATCCCCAGCACCAAAAAAAAAAGGAACCAAAAAAATAAAATACCATTTACAACAACACTTAATACTTGTGAATAAATACAAAAGAAACGTATAACTCATAATGAAAATTAGAAAGCACTGTTGAATGAACTACATAAATGGAAAGACATCTGTGTTCATGAAGTTTGTCTCTTAACTCCAAATTTAAAATGGTTTAGAGATCTAAATGTACACGGACTGTATCAAAATGTAAAATTTTGTGCTTCAAACGACAATGTTAAGAAAATTGAAAGATAACTGAAAGAGTGGGAGAAAATACTGACAAAATTGTGTACCTGTCAAGGTGCTAGTATCTAAAATATGTAAAGACTTATGGAAGGCCCTGGGTTCAATCCCCAGTACTGGAGGCAAACAGGCAAGGAATCTGAGCAGACATTTTTCCAAAGATGCACAAATTATTATTAGGAAAAGATGAGCAGCATCACCAGTCATTAGAGAAATGTAAATCAGAATCAAAATGCAGTGATACTACTACATATATATACACCCTTGTCCTTTACAAGTGTGTGTGTGTATTAGATATTTTTAAAAATAGGACAAGGGCTGGCAGTGTAGTTCAGTGGTAGAACACTTGGCTTGCATTCATGAGGCCCTGTGTTTGATCTCCAGCACAGAACTAAAAAAATTAAAATTCTCTCACCAAGCATAAAGCCCTGAGTTCGATCCCCAGCACCAACCAAAAAAAAAAAAAAAAAAAGGCAATTGCAAGTATTGACAAAGATATGGAGAAACCAGAACTCCTAAATATTTCTGATGATGTGCAAAATGGTCATCTGTTATGGAAAGGAATTTGGTAGTTCCGAAAAAAAATTGGAAATAGTGTTAAAATATAACCCAGCAGTTCTGTCCCATAAACTGGGTGTGATGATACATGCACTGTAATTCCAGCACTTCAGAAGCTAAGGCAAGGGGATCATGAGTTTGAAGCCACCCTGTTTCAAACAAAGCAAACTTGCATAAAAATGTGAATAGTGATATTATTCCTGGTAGCCAAAGGTCTAAACAAATATCCATCAATTTCTTAACAATTTTTCTTCCCTCCAGGTTTTTGTTTTGAAGATAGCAAAGAATAAAGTCTACGAAAAGGAGTAGGAGCTGGGGATCTAGCTCAGTGGTTAGAGTGCTTGCCTAGCAAGCACAAGGCCCTGAGTTCAGTCCCCAGCACCAAAAAAAAGAAAAAGAAAAGCAGTGAGGAACAAACTGTGTGTAGTTTACTGGAAGAAAAGAAACTTCTCACTATCTGAGAAGGGCTCCCAGGAAGGATGCCATGGAGGACCTAAGTCCAGGGGTTTATATGTAAACTTCAGTGTGAAAATGAAACATTGTGCTTGCCACTGTTGCTGGGCCTCTGACTTCAGGAGGGCCAACTTTTCCTGTACCCCAACTTTTTAAGGCTTTTTTCAGTTTAAGCCCTGTCCTTTGAAATAATGTGGCTGCTGTTTTTAACTATGTCTGATTTCAGGAGGCCTGACTTCCCTTGTACTCTTGGAACTCGTTTCAGTTTATTTGGGCCCTTACCCTGTCTACTATTTTTTTATCTCCTAGTTTCAATACACCCTCAATAGTGGTAACCCTAACTCCTATTTGGGCTGAGGGGCACTCAGTCATTTTGGCTGATTTTGGCTGAGGGGGCATTGACAGGGTGGCAGTCAAGGTCTGCCACTGTGAAGTCTATCTAGGGCCCTCAATAGAAACCAGGAGTATCTTATCAGTGAGTCCCTCTGCACCACTATCTGTAGCTTTAAGACTGTTAAACAGGAAAAAGCAAATTTGACTAAGAGATTAAGTATGCATTGTCCAAAAGACAAGTCTGGAGGAAGCATTAGCACTAGTGCTGGGCATGGTGGCATACACCTGTAGTCCCAGGTGGGCAGGAGGATTGCTGTGAGTTGGGCTACATAGTGAGTTCAAGGCCAGACCCTATCTCAAAAAAAAAAAAGAAGAAGAAGAAG